>RJWM01033258.1:0-20900 GCA_004363535.1 Dasyprocta punctata
GGAGAGAAATAGAGTCTCAAATTTAATAGTAGAGAATGAAATATATTCATCAGAAATGATCTCCAAATAAGACCTATAGTGAAAAATATCACAAAGAAGAATAAAACACAATGTATGACACATGTATATTAATTCGAAAGACAGCACTGAGGAACTACAGAAGCACAGAGACGATAACGATGTATAAAAAAGAAAAAGGCCTTGGGACGGCAAATCAGATTTATGACAATGGGGCTTTGACGAACAGAGTAGTGAGATGACTCACTCTGCTCCAAGGCTGACCAGAGGGAGCTGGAAATGAGTGCCAGCTCTCTATGTCCAGTGCACACTTAGCCCAGACTTCACAGAGTGCTGAGGCTGTTGGCCCCTGCTGACCTGGGTAGTCTCCATACTGTCTCGAAACTGCAAGACACAGAGGCTTACCTTCTTTATTTTCTCAAAGTTGACAAGATTCCCCTGCAAGACAGATAGCAAAAGTTCATGAGAAAGACTGAACCATGAACAGCCCATCCCTACCTGTGGTCATGTTGGAATTTTGGCGGGGCCCACTGGGGTCAGGAGTGCATAGAAATAGACAAGGACCCAGGTCAGCTTTGGACTCTGGAGAGGATGCACATGGGAGCTGAGGCTGAGGGACTTAAACTTGAATGCCTGTTGATGTCAGACAGAGAAATTGAGGATTTAAGAGAGGAAGGGAGTACTAACCACATAAGTACTTCCTGGCTTTGGGGATCCAAACTTCTCTCCCCTCTCTTGGACACCACATACAGGAGAGACTGAGTCCAGCTCAGCCAAGGCCCTATGCAGCTTTGCAGCCAGGCAGCTCTGCAGCTTCAGAATTTGGAAAAGAAGGACTTGAGATCATTGCAGAGGGTTCTTCACTCCTAGGAAGATGGACTTTATGCCTGCAGCACACAAGGCCAGGTGTGAAGATCTCATAGGATTAGGTCCCACTCAAGGCCTCAAAATCTCCCTGAAATTTCACACACTTGTCTCATGTTCTGCTCTGGGACACTAATTACCTTCCCCCATTTCTCTCACTCCTATCTTCTTACCTGGCTTCCTATGACACCAAATACCGCTACTTACCTCCATGGTAATTTTTTTTTCTTTTTTGATACCAAAACTAGGACCTTTGCATCAAGCTATATTCTCAACCCTTTTGTATTTTTCATCTTGGGATGGGGCCTTGCTAAAGCACCAAGTTGCCAAACTGGGCTTGAATGTGTGTCCTGCCACAGTCACCCAGAGTGCTGTGATTACAGGCATGTGCCACCATGGTAATAATTAATGTATATCACATGATAGGGTATCTATATTCACCTCTACCTGATATGTGCTCTGAGTGCAGCTCTTCCAAGGTCTTGCTCTGGCCTCTCAAATGAAGGCATCCCCAGCAACATGGGGAGGGAGAGAAAGGCTGGAGTAGGAATGCACTCAGCATGAATTTCTCAGTGTGAAATGTTGGGCTGGAAGATAGGGAGGCTGTCTTGCCCTCTGACTCCTAGAACCTTCTCTCCCACAGCACATTCACCTTCTTCTTCTGCTGCTACCTCACTTGGGCTCTCTAAAGGGTGGCCTCCTTGGGAAGCCCCACCTGCCAGGGTCAAGCAGGGTCATTGAGATTTTTCTCTCCTCACAGCACTGTCCCTCCAAGCCATACCCTGCATGTTTGGCTCCTATCAGATGGTAAAGCTCTGTTACCACCTGAATCTGCTTGTAGATTCAGTCCCAGATCCCAAGCTCCCTTGGTAAGTCACCCTGGGTTGTGGCCTGGCAACCCTGGACCTGCTTCCCCATCTCAACATACACCTGCCTCATAGCCTTTCCTGGGGATTCAGTTTTGTATAATTATCCTTGTTCTTATTGTCAACACTCTGAGGAAGATCCAGAAGCAAGCACCTCAACTTTCACTCATTGCCACACTGTGCTGCCTGCACTAAGTTTTCAACTTTCCTCTCTCTAAATGAGAAAATTGAAGTTAAAGAGGGTCAGTGACTTTCCCAGGGCCCTATAAGAAAAGCCAGCTCCTCCTGCCAGCTCAAAGTAAAATCTCAGTTGCGTTTACCCTATACCCCAGCAGCACCCCTGACCACTGTCCTATCCTCTGAGCTCCTGTTGTGTGTCCAGGCACCCTGCCATGCCCATCCATGGTGGAAGAGGGCAGAGTAAGTCAAACAGCATGCTTGGAAAGCTCCTGCCTGGCCCAGCCCCTGGGAATCTCTAGTCCCACAGCTAGATTGGGCCATGCCCACTTTCACCTCCTCTTAGGAACCCCCCCATTGAGGGAGTTCTTTTGACAAAGCCTCTGTTCAGCCATTTAGAACATGGTCTCTTAAGGTATCAACTCTGAAGGACATGGCAAGGAACTCCTTGGGAAGTGGGTCTAAGATCTGATCAGTTAGGGTTTGCTATTGAATACATGAGTCCTCAAGTTAGCTCTCATAGCTCTCTGGAGACAGTGTTGCCACCAACTGGATGCTGAAGTAGGAATCTGAAGACCCATCAGTGTGGGCAAAGGAGCAGAGAGAGAGAGGAATGGCAGCACACCATAAATCAGTCCCAAATGCACCCACCGGGACATGAGCTGAGCTTCCCTTTCACCATCTGTCCCAACAGGATTTTGCTGTTATAGGTAGGGTGCCCCTTCTGTCGGAGGTGTAGTGAACACTGAAGAGGAACATGTCTTGATTTCCTAACAAATGTGGGGCTGAGTTGTGAGAACAAGGGAGCCTTACTACATCCACCTACCAGCAAGGGGTAAGCTACTTTCCAGCAAGAGTGTCTTTTATGGCAGCCAGAGGCCTGCCTATTCTACCAGCTCATCAAACCTTCTTGCTTATCAACCCTTCCTGGAGAGCCCAGCAACATCCCATAACTAGGACCTCGTGCCCTCCAGCCTCCAACCTAACCAGGAACAAATAGAGCTACCTTCCTGTGATTCCAGAAGAAACAATCGGAATTTCTCAAATTATCAATGAGAGGAAAAACAAACAAATAAATGAAAAACACAATCTGGCTCTAAGTTCCTTCCAACCGCACTCTTTTCTCTCTCTTCCAAACACTTTCACTCCAGATCCCAGCCTCTATTTACCTTAATAAGCAGATTCCCGCTCTCTGCAGAGTCCTTGGCACACAATGTTTTGAATTTCTTGAAACTTTTTCCATTTGAGTTGGGAAAGAGTAAGGAGGGATTGCAGAATAATGGGAGGTTTGTGAGTTCAAATTCTTTTCATCTAAGAATCCAAAGGATGCAAACTACCTGGATGAGCATTTCAGTGTTCATGTGAAACCTATGAAAGCCAAAGGACTGGGATGGGAGCTTTCATTTGATCATCTGGGTCCCTCCACATTTGAACTGATCATGGTTTGTCTGTTGTGACAGTTATGGTTTTAGCAGGACAAACAGTTCTATTGCTGTTAGTGATCACTTGAAGAGACTTTTTATAAACAATTGCGCCTGGCACTAAGTAACTTTAGTCTTGAGAAGGAAACCTTGCCATAAGATAATAGAAAGACTTAGGCATCCCACCTGCAAGGGGATTCCTACTCTCAGCACCCCAGGGCCTCCCAGGACCATGAATAGGGCAAAGGGCAGAGGGCAGATCTATTATGATGGACCTGGCACTTGTCTACTCTGGTGCTCTTGTGGAGAAAGGCAGGCCCACCTGGATACTTCTCTCCACGTCCTGCTCAGTCAGTGTATTGGCGTGCTCTGCAAAGCAGAGATGATGGTACGCAGCGAGAAGTTCCTGAACCTCAGGCACTCCTAGGAAGAGAAAGGAGGGGAACATTTTATGTGAGGGTGGAGCAGTTGGAGATCAACCTGTTGCAGTTTCAGCTATCTCAGCTGCCTTTCCCCCTCCTAGATGAGACGATGCCCAGGGAGTCACAGAAGAGACTAATAGGGCCCCAGCAATAGAACTGTCATGAAGAAAACTTTTATTTAAAACTCAAAGAAGAAGCTCAGATCAAGTGACTGCACCCACCACACCACATGACATGTGAGTCTAGGTCAAGGTGCCCATGACAGGGAGGCATAAAGGATTGCACAACATCTTAGAAAAAGACTTCAATCCTAAGAGCTGATGAAGGACAGGCAGATTGTAGACCTCCCGAGGAAACTGCCAGTGCCCTCTCATAGCTTACCCAGCCACCTTGATTCAGCACTCCACTGTTTTGGCTCTTGTTATAGTTGATACACTGTGTCAACTTGAGAGGTTTAGAAGTTTAACTAAGTGACTCAGCAGGAAGCTAGGGACCTTACTTTGTAAACACCCTCATCCTGTGCAAGAGGAGGGCATGGAGATTTGGTGAGTGCTACACCTGCCTATACCCACCCTGGAGCAGGGGACATGGCCTGCGTATAACAAAAGGGAGAAAAAGAGGCTTGTTCATTTCCCTTTTTGCTCTTGCTGCTTTTGCTGTCTTTTGCCATCTTCAAGTGTTGCCTCAGTGTCAGGCAGCCCTGACTTGGAGACAGTTGATTATGAACTGAAACCTTCACAAACTGTGAGCTAAACAAACTTTTCCTTCCCTAATTTTTGGTGTCGGATATTTTGTCCCTGCAGTTAGAGAAAAGTAACCGAGACAGCCCTGTCTCTACTCTTCATGCTGGGATCTCCAAGGCAGGTGGTGATCATACAGTTGACTACATGATTAAATTGTGCAATGGTGGCCCTAATGGTGGGCACCAGATGTTCCTTGCCTTTTTTCTTTTCTGGACCCAGATGGAGCCTAGGCAGTGACAGGGCACCACCTTCTTGAACAGCTCCTGTGAAGAAAGACAGTATCACACAGGTATAACCCACCCTGGCTAGTGTCCGCAGTTTTACCTGGTGGCAGGCAGGTGACTGTGGTCTGAGTTGGAGATCAGAAAACTGTAGATATGGACAGAGACTTCTGTAAATAGCTGAGTTTTGTTCTATGCCTACTGGTGGTGGCCAACTCAGGGTGACCCAGGATCCAGCACTGATATGAAAATCAGTAGCATTTTCTCCCTGGCCATCCTCAAATTTCTAGCAATAGAAGACTTCTCAGTCTTGCTAATTCTGTGATTTTTTTTCCAACCTCATCTGTCCTCTGCTCTTCTGCCCACTTCAATGACAAATTTCCTGTGACAACTATGACTAGGGGTTTGGTTTGGGTGTCTGCTGTAGAATCTAATGTACTTCAAATGCCTACAAAATGATAAGGCTGGCCAGGTCTCCTGGGAAGATATAAAGGTGACATGTTACCCTGTCTACATCTCTGTGAACACCCTCCTCTATCATTTGGGCCCAATGTCTGCCCTGTTTTTCATTTGTCAAATCTTAGTTGGACTTCTTAGTCATTTGGTGAAGCTAGTCTCATCAGTGCCCTGTCTTCACTGTCTACATCCACATGAGGACAGGGGTGGCTTAGGTTCTCAGAGACAAGTACAGGAGATGCAATAGGCAGAATATAGAACTTTGATTTGTCCTAGATCCATGTAATCTGGTCAAGGAACGGTTGGACTGAGATGAGAAGTGCCAGAAGAATGGGCTGCCCCTTCCCTGTCCCCACAGTGCTCAGTCAGTTGTTCTGCCAGAAGCTTGGGAGAGGCCAAGAGCACCTTCTGCATGGACTCATTCTCTCAGTCTCATAAGAGAGGCAAGGGCTCTGCAGCTGGCTTCTGCTTCTCTCTTGTCTCCAAAGGAGGCTTTTTTCTCTGGTGCTGGCTCTGGCTGCAGTGTGGGCTCATGTTGTTCTTGACATGGAGTGAGAGCTAGAAGGAAGAAAGCTCAGCAGTGTTAGTCACTGTCCAGTGACCTGTCAAGCACAAAAAAAGACATCACTGCACTTTTGGGAGTTCCAATGCCCAATCAAAACCCATGAAAGTCTTCCGGGATGCAGTGCTCCTCACCAATTGTTTCTGCCTTATTAGGCTCTAGATGTTCCACTTGAGCAATGAGAAGGTGCAAAGGAGGCTCTATGTCTTTTCCAGGTGAGTTCACCAGCCTTCAAGTCTCTTCAGTCATTGAATTTGGGGATGTGTGGTGGATGTAACCATTTTGGTCAGTCTTCCAAAATGGAAGACATGGTCCTGGGGAGAGATGAACAGCGGAGTCAGAGGCCTGGCCTTTCCTTCCACCCTGCCTCTCCAAGACACTCTTGTGTGTTATCTGGTCCTGTCTCTCTCTGTCTACAGGACAACCCAACCCCAGCCCTAACCCACTGTGGCTGTCCTAGCATTGGCTGACTTTGTACAGCAAGGTTAATTCTAATCTTACGAGTTTCCACTCTGTATTGACTTTCCTTTCTGAGAGAGGCAGGCACAAAACTCCATGCATCTGAGCACTTGGTGGTGGGCTCCAAGCAGATTTAACAGCAGTCTGCTCATCACAGCTCCAGCCTGGGTCCCCTGTTGCTGTGAGTTGAGACTGGTGGATTGATATGGAGGACAGGCAGAACTGAGAGCTGCCGTGAGGATGAGCCCTTTGGGTTCTAGCTCCAAGTCCCATCTTCTTCCCTCCTTTCGTAGGCAGTCTAAAAATTCCATCCACAGCACTAGCTGCCGCGGTCTAGCCGGGCTAGGTCCACAGAGTCCCCGAAGGTGGGCTGAGCGTCGGCGTGTGGAGAACAGACACACAAACAGCTCAGAGACTGTTTGAATCTGCTTTGTTTATTGTTTTTATTATTATTATTATCATTATCATTATTATTATTATTTTTGTAAGCTCTAACAGAATAATAATATACTTTTTTTGGCTAGGGTTGAAAGTTTAGATAAAAAGAATGAAATCAACAGGTGTCTCTATGGTTATATGGTTTTTGTGGTTATATGATTTGTTAGCATAGGCAGAAAGTTTTAAATTTAGTTAAAGACCTTGAAGCGTGTTTTTGTTATTAATAAATGTTTTATTGTGGTAGCCTAACTAAAAACCTGTAAAACACAAGACCATATTTAGCCCTGATTTAGCCCCCCTATCTCCCTGTAATGTTTTTGTAGCTGTAAAGATGTGTTATCTATCCTGTCTCTCTTAAAACATAGTAGCATATTAGCCTCTCTGTGTAGAGGTTTTTAGACAGCCCCAGACAGCTGGTCATTATTATTATTATTAAAGGCTCTCAGACTTTTGATATGACCTTGGTCTTGCTGGTCTAACTCAATATGAAACAATTACACCATTAATTGTAGTAAAACATTTTATAACCTATCCCTTTGTTTTTAGGGAGTTTTTGTACTTTGTTTACTAATTTTGTGCATGGGAAAGAAAGAAAGAAATTCTCTGAACTGTGTCAGAGCACAAGTTAACACAATAGTTCCCAAGAAGCATTAACCCATTCCTACAAAGCCAATTTTTATGCTGCGACCTTTTCTTAGAAGATGTCCTCTGTGTTTGGACCTTGTCAACAGAACACGGGTCTATCTTTTTTTATGCTTGGACTTTGTCAACAGAACATGAGTAGAGAAGGGTGCAGCAACTAGCTAACTCTTACTTCTTACGAGAGAAACTCAAGACCATGTCTTTCCCATAGAATCATAAAATATATGAGTTCCAGGGTTCTGTCATTCTCTCCTCAGCCAAAGTTCTCATATTTATCACTCATTTCTCACCACTCCTCTGTTCTGAAAGCCCACCCAGCCCTGAGCTATGTCTTGTGACATCTACATTGAGTACCTGCTTCCCCAGATATAACTTCAGCCCAGAAATTGTTGTCTTATTTGTTCCGAGGATTATGCTATGCATCTAGAAAAGTTACTGGGCAAAGTAAGTTTTATATAGACACAGGTTAAGTGAATGAAACCCTAACATAACTTCCCCTGATATCTGAGAGGGCTTGGCACTCTCCTTTCTGGACACAGAGGTCCCTTGTTTAGTGTGTATCAAGGAAAATCACCAGCTAGAAGAAGCCATGCATATCCTTTGGACATTGGAAATTCTGTCTGCTTTATACATGTTTTTCTACACATGGATTGATGTAGGTTACAGAAGCAGAGAAGTTCTTCACTGGAGAAATAGAAAATATTATGAACAAGGACAGCCTTCCCACCAGCCTTTCTGCAGACCAAGGCAGTGAGTAACAACTTGCCACATCTTATGCCACTTTATCCCTACAAAAACTCTGTGAGGTTTATTCCTTTATCACCCCACTTTTTAAAGAAGTATATTGAAGCCCAGAGACCTGCAATGACATTTCTAAAACATAGTACTTGGTGATGTCTCTACTGTGCCATGGCGGGAACACTCACCTCCTCAAGAGTTTGTCCAGGGAATGTGGGACCATGTTAAAGTCTGAGCATGAACACAGCAATTGGTGAAATAAGAGATGGGTCTAATTGGATTGACTGGTACCAAGAACCCCATTAACTTCTCCCATGTGCTTGGCTGGAACATCCACAACTTTTGTGTCCCCTCTAGGTTCAGGGTGGATTCATCTTCACACCAGAGAAAAGAATGAGAGACATACATTCAGGAGCAACACCACGAACTACCAGAAGAATGAGATCTGGAGTTCAGAGAAGAAAGACTCAACTCTCTATGTTTGTGCATGTAGAGGGCATACGTGTCCTTGATGAAAAGGATCCAAATATTTCCAAGCAAAATTCAATGTTAGGACCAGAGAATGACAAACAAGTGGTGTCTTTAAGGTATCTTTAAGTTATGTTGTTAGCTGTGGAGCAGCAGCACCTACATTTATTAGTAACCTACATGAAAAGCATTACTCCACTGAGTCCTCCAGAAACATCCCCATTGTAGAGATGAGAAAAAAAAGGCTTCTGGATGACGTGACTTCTCAGTGGCACACATTTCAGAACTGAGAATCATCCATAATGAGTACTGTATTGACTTCCCCCTATAGTACTTGGAGAATGGTCTGCTCCTGACACAGACAGGAAGGCTCTGGGGAATCCTTTCCACCTCATGATGAAGAGAGTGCATAGAACAAAATACTAGGAGAAACTTTTTGACTGAAGCAACACAGCTGTTTTCCCTTAGGTTAGATTAAGGGGATTCCTGAGAATCAGTTACTGCAGCTCCATTTCCCTCAAAGACCACAGATATTGGAAGATTCCAGGGTGGCCTCAGGAGAAATCATTCTGACAAACACCTTGATATGTGGCCTCTGGAATTATGATCAAATACATTTCTGTTGATAAAGCCACTACTTATGTCACTATGTTATGACAGCCTTGGAAAACTGACACCACTTATTAGGAAACACACACAGCCTGCTTGCTACACATGGCTGAGATAAAGGAATTGCTATGGATTAAAAACTGGTGGTCAACTTAACACCAGCTGAATTACATCAGCATGGTGCTGAGCATAGATGGCCCACCTGAGGAAAGTTGCCAGCATAAATAGAGACATGGAGAAGAAGAGCGAGGCATTGTGGGTTCTTTTAAGAGTTGCTGTTTTGAGTCAATGGTTCTCCTGGAGGTGCTTATCATGCTGGCTTCCTCAATAGGAATTCAGCCATTATCATCAGAGGAGCTTGGAACCTCCTCGATGAGAGTGGCTGTGGTTCACCTTGGGGGAGCTCTGCTCCTCACATTGTGCATCACTTCCTGGCTCCGGAGGGGAAGATGTGTGTTGGAGAAGCCTGTCATGCTGGGCTTCCTGACCTGTACTCGATTGTTCTCATCGTCGGAGGAGCTTGGGACCCCATTGCCACTGAGGATGGCTGTGGCACTTTTCAGGGCAGCCCCGCTCCTTATTTTGAGCATGACTTCTTGGCTCCAGTATGAAACCTTCAACCTACTGCCCAGCTTCTTCACTCTGCTGGTGTAAACTTTCTAGCTTCCACCACTGACTTTTGGCCTTCCCGGTGCAGATCTGTAAAATAGACTGGTGTGAGTCCTTACTGTGGGCACTTAGATTTCCAGTTGGATTTGTGGGAGGCATTGTCATGGGCTCTGGGTCTTTAGCTGGACTCATGCAGGACATTGCTGTGGGATCCAGGCCCTTGATTGAATATCCTGGTTCTTTAGTGTTGTGGACAGATTTTCCTGCACTTTTTTGTGTTTAACTCTAGGTGATCATCATAAAACAGTATTATAAGTTCTGTGTCCTGTATGCAGTTTTTCTCCCTGTAACCCCTGACTACAACAGGAATTGAGTGCCATCTCATTCCAGCAGTGGTAAAAGGATGAGCTTCTGCAAGAATTTACCTTTCTAAATGGATTATGGTGCAGCTATGGGAGGACACAGCTGCTGACCTGCTGTGGCTACAGTGACATATTCTTGAGATGACACTGCTGACAAATGTGCAGATTAGCTTAGCAATTTTTTTTGTGTGTGTGAGTGTACATAACTCTTACTCTTTGTGGAATCTTCCTGGTGAGAGTTTGGATCTGTAGAAGGCCTGGCAGGACATTGGAATTTACTGCTCTTGTGATACTTGGAGCAGTAGGTAAAAACAGTGGCACCAAACCAAGTTATCCGTAGCTTGGTTTAAAGTGAAATGATTCAGAAATGTTTTCTCTGATATTTCTACAAACACATGATATGAAACTTTACACCTTTTCAAGTTGCCAGGGGAACAAGGAAAACCAGGTTCCTTTGGCAGTGGGACTGCTGGTCATTTCTGTGGTAAAGCCCTAGGACATCACCCAGGCAAGTCTCCTTTTTCTTGTATCATAGCCCTGGGCCCACCTTGGTCATGAGTTCTCACCTGTAGAGACCCTCCTGTTCTCACTTGCACCCTAGACCAGCACAGGTCACTGTTGGTTTTGTGGTGCTCCTGCTCTTGGCCCAAGGAGACAGAGTTGTCACATGGTCTGCTGATGATCTGCATGGAATTCTGTAAAGAGAGTACCTGGCATTTGGGCCAAAACTTATCATTCACCTCCTCCTGGCCATCCCCACAGAACACACTTCATAGAAAATCTCTCCAAGTTATGGTGTGTATGATAATATATATACAATCTTCAGACAGAGAAATGCAAGATTACAGCTTGAAGTCAGTGAATTAACCTCCGAGCAGATAAACTAATCCACAACAATCCAGTAACTATTAGTCCTCAGTGTTCGCCATACTTCCAACCATGTGGACATTATAGAGTTCTGACACCTAACAGCTTGCCCCTGTCCAGGTCGGCCCCTTCACATCCCACCAAGCCCAATGGTGAAAGATTGCCCATAAGAGGCTGGGATGAGCATGGGTTGCCTCTCTTACTTGTGGGTTCCTCCTAAACATTAGCTGGAAACATCCACAGTGAGATCTGAACCAAGATCTGAAAAGGCTTAGATTCCTGTCCTTTTTGTGCCTAGACCTTTGGAAAGTGGAAAAGTAGCAAACACTCATCTTCCACTTTTGAATGTCTCCCTCCAAGTGATCAGGACAGGAAATGGTTTCAAAAGTGTGGATGCTTGGTTACCACAGTTCCAAGCTTTGTTGGGTTCTAATACCAAGAAAGCAAGGTCATGTCTTCAAAATTCCATTATAGTTAGGATGAGGATGAGGCTAAAGGTTAGGATGAGGATGAGGGAACAAGGCGGTGTTTGGGTTGAGGTTTAGGATTATGGCTGAGGGTGAGAAATTAAGTGTTAGAAATTAGGTTCAGGGTTTTTAAAAATTATTTTTTTATTAATACATGTTTGCAGTACCTACTGTTTACAATCAGTTTGGAGAGTGGGTACATGTACAGAATAGACTTGATTGTTTTCTAACCCCCTTTCCTCTTCCTCCTCTAAATCCCCTTTGCTTGATTTTGTTAATGTTATCAATCTTATCTCACGTATATGACACATTGTGTTTAAATTCATTTAGTGTGTTAGATTCCTATACATGGCACATCTTTATTCCACTTATTTCCCCCTCCCCTCCTCCTCTCCCTTTGCCTATGTTCTCTTGTCCCCTCTCCCATTTGCATGAGATATATCCCCTTGTCTACTCCTCTCCATCCTTTATTGTGTTCTTGGGTCAGGGATATAGCTCAGCAGCACAAGCACCTGCCTGGCAAGTGTGAGGTCCTGAGTTTGATTCCCAGTACTCCCCCTGGCATTTAACCTTGTGTATCTGATTTACTCAACATCTTATTTTCCAGGTATATCCATTTTCTTACAGATGCCTTGAATTTGTTCTTCTTTATAACTGGGTAGTATTATATTTTGCTATGTGTAGATACCACATTTTCTTTATCTAGTCATTAATGGGTATACAGGTTGCGTCCATGATTTTACTAGTATGAATTGTGCTGCTATAAACCTTGGTTCATGCTTGATGTTCAAGGTTAGGGTAGGGTTTAGGATGGTGGTTGTGTTTAGGGTTTGGGTTTAGAGTAAGACAGAACCAAGAGGTGTGTGGGACACTTTCTTGTTACTGGGAAGAAATATCCAACAATCACAATTTAAGAGGAGATGTTTATTTGGGCCAATGGTTTTTAAAGGTTTGAATTTTGTTTGGTGGGATAAATAATGGAAGGGTATGGTGCAGCATGAGTGTTGGGATTAGGGTTAAGATTAGGCCTAGGTTTAGGGACTAGGGTAAGTGTTAAAGGTATATGCTTAAGTTTAGTGTTAGGGTTAGGGGTTAGGGAGTTAGGATTAGATTTCAAAAATAGGGTTCAGGTTAAGGTTAGGAGTTAGGACAGGTTTTAGTGGTTAGGTTTAGGGGTACGAGTAAAGTTACTCTTGAGAGTTAGGACTAGGGTTACAGCTGGGATTAACATTATAGGATACAGTTCCAGTTAGGGGTAATGTCAGAGTCAGAGCCAGGGTCATATTTAGGGTTAAGGTTAGGGTTAGGGTAAACTTTAGTGTTAAGGTTTAGAGATAGGTTGAGGTTAATCTTAGTTTATAGAATCAGAGTTAGGAATAGGGTTAATGTTAGGGGATTATGGTTAGTGTTAAATTAATTTGGGTTAGAGTTAGGATTGAGTTTATGTGTCAGAGTTAGAGGTATTGTTCATGTTATGGTGGGGTTAGTGTTCATAGTTGGGGTTATGCTTAGTTTTACTGATATAGTCAGTTAGTGGGTTACAAAGTTAATGTTAGTGTTTAGGTTAGAGTTATGGTTATTGTTTCTAATAGGATTAGTCTTTGGCTAGGGTTAGGAGTAATGTTAACCGTTGGGTTAGGTATAGGGGTAGTGGGAAGATGAAATTTATAGTGATCCTTACAGTTCAGTATGGAAACTCAGATTCCACTAAGTAAATAAAAAAAGAGTTTCAGAAACATCAAACAGCAGTATATGTGGCATTTATCTTTTATTTATTAAATTATTTGCAAAGCAATTAATTGCTTAGAGTTTGGAAAATCACAACACACGGACCAGTTCTGGCTATTTATTGGGACACAGCTATGGCATTCTTCATTCTCTCAATGGCTGTTCTCCTGGTGCCAGGCAGAGTCGATCAATTGTCAAAGAAATAAAATCTCCAGTCTATCATTGCTGTAGTCAGGGGTTTGCAAGGAGAACAAGATAATACAGTCTACTTAATTTATAGTATTATTTATAATGGTCATCCAAAGAGTCAAATACAAAGAAAGTACAGGAAATCTGTCCACACACTAAAGCCCTAGAGAATTCAGCAGAGAGCCTGGATCCCATGGCAATATCCTTAATGAGTTTATCTGAGGACCTAGAGCCCATGACAGTGCCTCCTATGAGTACAACTGGAGACCCAGAGCCCAGGCAGTGTACTCCTGAGAGAACAGTGTATGAATCTGTGAAGATGAAGTCAAAGGTACAGTGGAGACCCCAGAAATTTGGAAAAGTCAGGAACATGGATCATTAAGGGAAGCTGCAAGGATAGAGCAGAATAGGCCCAAGAGAGAAGCCAGGGGAGACACAACCACCAGAAGTGCCACAGGGGCAGAGTCACACAAGCCTTCTGGAATTTACAACTTACCACAAATTGTTTTGGATGTTTCATATGGAACTACAGCACTCAGTATTTGCTCTGCTGAATTTGGACTTGCTTTGGTCCTGACCCTTTGTGCACCTGTTTGTATCTTTTGGAATGGTAATGTTTCTTTTGTGCCATTGAATGTTGGAAGTGTTCAACTTTTCATTTGTACAGGGGCTCACAGCTAAGAGTTTGCCTTTTATCTTGGAGGAGATTTGGGACTTGGACTTTTCAGTAAGTTTGAAACTGTTAGGACTTTGGCAACTCTTGAAGACAGACTAAATGTCTTTTGCATAAAGGGATGTGCATGAGTCTTTGCAGGGAGGCCAGAATGTCATAGTTTGTGTCTAGATGTCCCCCCAAAGCCTCATGCAGGCATGGGGGCAGGATTCTAGAATTTGTGATTGATTCATAGTCCAGTGCTGGGATTATGGGTGTGAGTGCTACACCCTGGGGTGGGAACGCTGCATAAAATATAAGGGAGGGAAAGAGGCTTGCTCTCTCTGCACACTCCGCCCTTTTTGTTCTTATTGCCTTTGCTGTCTTCCATCGCCATGAACTGTTGCCCTCTGCCATGGCACTCTGACTTGGAGCCAACTAAGTATGGACTGAAACCTCCACAAACTGTGAGCTAAATAAACCTGTCCCTCTTTAATTTTGGGCACTGGATATTTTGTCTCATCTACAAGAGAAAAGTAACCAACACAATTACTAATTTCTCTACTACAGAATATATTTGTCAATCTGTGGCTTAAAGTGAAAAATAATTCTAATAGTACAGTTTTAAGAAAATATATAAAAGCAAATTTATTATAACAATAACAAAGATTGGGATAAAGTGTTTTTATGGAGGGGTAGAGTGCCAGGAATCAAACTCAGGACTATGTGCATGTCAGGCAGGCACTGTGCCACTGTGCTATATTCCTAGTCTGGGATAAAGTTCTTAACCCCAAATTGATGTAATATTAATGCAGCATAAATTCTAATAAGTTAACATGTGTACTGCAGTCTTTAAGGAATGATAAAATAGGAACAAAACAGAGTGTTTTAGCCAATACTAGAAAACATGAAAACTCCATAGCAATTTAGCATAAGGGATAAATGGAGGAAAAGAAAAAGAACAGACATGAAGGAAAAAAAAAAAAGCAAAATAGCCCTATATAGAATTTCATTGAATTTAAAGGATACGGCATTCAGTTAAGGAGATTATCAGACTGGAGAAAAGAGCACTTACAAGCCAAATATTTTTTTTTTCTTTTAGCAGCACCAGGGACCAAACTCACAACCTCATGCCTGCCAGACAGGTGCTTAAGACCCTGAGCCAAACTCCCAACCCTAGTTTTTTTGAGGCAGGTTTGCACTATGTAGCCCAAGCTGGCCTGGAACTCACAGTGCTCCTCCTACCTCAGCCTCCCAAGTGCTGGGATTAAAGGTGTGTGCCACCACTCCTGGCTCAAATACTTTTTAAAAGAGATGAACTTCAAGTGTAAAGGGAATTTTTAAAAAAGTGAACAGAAATGTAGAAAAAACTCCAAAATGAGGAAAACAGTACATCATAAACACCATAATTTAAAAATGCTGTAATGAGCTGGGTGTGGTGTTGCACACCTGTAATCCCAGCACCCAGGAGGCTGAAGCAGGAGGATCTTTGCAAGTTTGAGACCACCCTGGGTTACAAAGTGAGATCAAGGCCATCCTCAACTACATAGCGAGACCCCGTCTCAAAAAGACAAAAACAAAACAAAACAAAACAAAACACACCAAAAAAATGCTGTAATGGCTATATTGAAATAGAAAGACTGCTAACAAAGTAACACATTTAATAAAAGGGGATCAATTTGTCATGAATACACCATACCACATCAAAATTTGTCTTGAGTGCATCATAGACCTAAATGAAAAATCTAAATGTAGCAAAGTTATAAAAGAAAACACAAAAATTTGTGGCCATACATGAAGCTAAAATGTATTAGATAAAAGTGCAAAAGTTAGAAAAAAGAGAAATTGTAAACTGGACTTCATAAAAGTTAAAAACTTATACTCTCTTTTTTTTGTCATTTTGAGGCAGAGTTTCACTATGCAATACAGGCTGACCTTGAACTCACTTTGTAGCTCAGGCTGGCCTCGAATTTGCAGCTATCCTCCTGCCTCAGCCTCTTGAGTACTGGGATTACAGGTGTGTGCCGCCATGTCTGACTTTTTAAAAATTTATACTCTCAGCCGGGCGTGGTGGCGCACGCCTTTAATCCCAGCACTCGGGAGGCTGAGGTAGGTGGAGCGTTGTGAGTTCGAGGCCGGCTTGGGCTACAACGCGAGCGCAAGGCCGGCCTGAGCTACGTAGTGCGACCCTGCCTCAAAAAACCAGGGCTGGGGAGTTTGGCTCAGTGGCTTAAGTGCCTGCCCTGGCAGGCGCGAGGCTGTGAGTTCAATCCCCGGTGCCGCAAAAAAAAAAAAAAATAAATAAATAAATAAAAATAAAAATAAAAAAAAATAAAAATTTATACTCTCAAGAAAGGCACTATTAAGAAATGAAAAAAAATCCTTAGATTAGGAGAAAATATTTGCAAATTATCTGATATTGTGGGAGACCTGTATTTGGCCTCCATCTATTTCTCCAAGTTTTATAAATTTCTATTGTCCCTATAGGACACACCCTGCACCCACAGTTAGGCCCTCCCACGGTTGCCTAGTTACTCCCGCGCCTGGCTCTGACGTTTAGAGTCGTATTTCCTTTTCCTCTGGCGTCGTATATATACTTGAAGCTTTTTTCTAATAAACAAGACTTGATCAGGCAATTGTCTTGTCTCCATTTCTTGTGTCTCTTGCCCCTATTTCACCCCCACTCCCCCTTTAGGGTCTCCGTTGACTTACCCGCGGGTCGGGACATGACATGATATGTTAAAGCTCAGAAGGACACAGTGCTTGCCTGGCGAGCACAGGCCCTGAGTTCGATTCCTGGTACAAAAAAAAAAGTTCAGAAGAAATTTTCAAACTTATTAAGAAGACATCTCAATATATATATGGTGAAACCATTTGAAAAGATATCTCACAGAAAGAGATTTGGATAGCAAACCAGCACATGTATATATACACAGTATCATCTTCCATACATCAGCAGTCATTAAGAAGAGATTTGGAAAAAGAGAAATCAAAATATATTACGTACAGGTGCAAATTCCCTATGATGAATATGATCATTATGTATATCTAGTATATATATATATATATATTCCACATAGATATTAAGTGCATGCGAAGTGGCAGGTTCAATCCTCAGCACCACAAAACCAAGAGAAAACCACTGCTACACACATTGGAATGGGTAGGCATTAAAAATAAATGGAAAATAGGAGCCGGGCGTGGCGGCACATGCCTTTAATCCCAGCACTCGGGAGGCTGAGGTAGGAGAAGCATTGTGAGTTCGAGGCCAGCTTGGTTTACAACGCAAGCACAAGGCTGGCCTGAACTACATAGTGCGACCCTGCCTCAAAAAAACTAGGGCCAGGAGTTTGGCTCAGCAGCTTAAGCACCTGCTTGGCAGGTGTGAGGTTGTGAGTTCCAGCCCTGGTGCCACAAAAATAAATAAATAAATAAATGGAAAATATAAAACTTTGAGAAAGATGTAAAACAGTTGGAATATTGCAGTTTTGAAAACAAAATGATTCAAGAAGCTACTTTTAAAAGTAGCTTCATAGTTTTTTACAAAATCAAATTTGCACTTGTGATATAACCTAGAAAGGCCACCTAGCAGTATTTAACTAGGAGAAATAAATACATGAACCTATATATGAATGTTTGTAGGTTTATTTTGAATCTTTAACAATAAAAAACCCAAAATGTCCACCATTTAGTGAATAGGCAAATAAATTGTGATCTTTTCACATAAATGAATATTACTAAACAGTAAAAAGAAGCTAAATATTGCTATATGATAAATATTATGACTTTCAGTGGTATTGTGCTGAGAAAATCAGACTCAAAATTAGCATATTATGTGATTTCGGTTATATCAAATTCCTGAAAACACTATAAAGTTATAAAGAGAAATCAGATATGTAATCACCAACTCTCAGGGCTAATTAATAAGTAATTGAATGGTTAATATATTTATTGTGATGTGTTGAATGTATGATAGGTCTGTCAAAATTTATAGGAATGTGTATCTATAAATGGTGAACTATATTAAATTTAAACTATACCTCAATAAGCAAACAAAAATCAGAACATCTGCATTATTAGCTCAAGTACAGGCATTAAATGACAATTCTCATGAAATGGAATTCATATGTCATAATAGATGTATCCTTATGACCATAAAGCTAGGATATGTTTAAATGTATATGAGGATAAATAACACTAAAACAGTAAAGTCAGGGTTGAAATTCATATTGGATGCTATGAAGAACACATTGATTACTCGGAAAATAAAAGTGCCCTTAGGAAACCTAGATTAAGTAATACCCACAGTGTAAATAACAGGTACAGTTATGAAAACGTGATGAGAATGAGAAAGATACAGAAGACTGACAGTGTAGAATTGAACTTAGAAATACAACAGTGTTCCTGTGGAAGAGAAAAAGACTGTACTTATGAAGAAATCTGTACATACAGATAAAAAGGATTTGCAATTATAATTTTGCTATGGTTGATACATTGTGTTGACTTGAGCAGTTTAGAAGTTGAACTAAGGGACTCAGCAGGGATCCAGGTTCTTACTTTGTAAATAGTCTCATCCTGTGCAAGAGGAGGACAAGATTTTGTGAGTGCTACACTGGCCCTGGAGGGGAGGGTAGCCTGTGTACAATATAAAAGAGGAAAAGAGACTTGCTCAGACCCCTTTCACACTGACTGTTTTGCTGGCTACTGCCTTAAAGTGTTGCCCTGGTGCCGTGCCACCCTGCCTTGGAGCCAACTGATTATGGACTGAAACCTCCACAAACAGTGAGCTAAATAAACTTTTCCTTCCCTCATTTTGTGTGTCAGGTATTTTGTTCCAGCAATGAGAGAAAAGTAACCAAGACAAACGGTAAGATTCACTATGCTCTAGGAAAATTCAGTATACCGATATTTCAAAAACACAAATCTACATACAGTCTGGGAGAAAATATCTTTTCAAGGATAAAAAGGGGAAACTTGCAAGTGTCAGCTTGATTTTTAAAAAGTGTTGAACTTAGCTCCAGTGTCTGCTAGCTATGGCATCATGGTAAACCAAGTATCATCCTCAAATTATAGTAGTATCCACATATGTCTTAGTTACTTTTTACTTGTTGCTGAAACAAAATACCTGATGCCCAAAATTAGGGAAGGAAAGATTTATTTCTTACAGTTTCTCAGAAGTTTCAGTCCATAGTCAGTTGGCTCCAAGGCAGTGTGGTGCGGCAAGGCCACCATTCATGGCTGCCACAACAGCAAGGCACACTTGGCGAGAGACAGAGAGAGAGAAAGAGAGAGAGAGAGAGAGAGAGAGAGGGTAGGAAAGAGGAAGACCCGCCTCCTTTACACTGTATCTCAGCCCCACCCCTGGGTGGGTGCAGCATTCACATCACCAATCCCAGCGCTAGACAACAAACTGATCACAAGCACCAGACTCAGCCCCATCAAAATTATATGAGGACTTGGGGTTACATAGTAGCACCCAGTACATTCCACCCCTGGGCCCCCAAGGATTCATGTACATCCTTAATATGAAAGACATTCAGTCCATCTTCAAGAGTTGCCAAAGTCTTAACAGTTTCAGCACTGTTGAAAAGTCCAAGTCCCAAATCTCCTCTGAAATGTATGGCAAACTCTTAACTGTAACCCCCTGTACAAATGAAATGAGGTTAAGCACTTTCAACATATAAAGGCACAAGATAAACATTACCATTCCAAAAGTTACAAACAGGGGAATACAAAGCATTGGAACCAAAGCAAGTCCAAAATCCAGCAGGGCAAACATTAAGTCCTGGAGTTCTTTGCTTAGCATCTGAAGCAATCTGGTTGCAAGCTCCAAAAAACTTGAGTGATTCCACCCCTGTGGCACTTTCAGGGGTCTTAACTTTCATAACTTTCCTTGGATGATCCATGTTCCATGGCTTCATCCTTACCTCTTTGCACATTGCTCTCTGCAGGCTAGCTGGAAGCTGCTGTAGCCTTTTTGTGCTTTTTTTTTTTGCATCTAAAACCAGTGCCACGAGGGTGCCACCAAGGTCTGCTGCCAGCTGGAGCAGTAGCCAGGCTTTCCCCTCTCTTGGCTGTAGGGGTCAACTTCCTGGATCACTGAGCTCTCTGAATGTGATTGTGAGGAACAGCTTCTCTATGCCGTTGCCATTCTACAATCTGTGGCCACCTCCGTTCTGGGACCTGGTGCAGTCACGACCCTTTTGAAACCTCCTGTGGCCTCTGTCATCACTCCGGGACATGGCACTCTACAGCTTTTTCCTCTGAGCAAACTCTTTCACTTTCGAAAGCCTGAGGCTACAAAGGGTGGAGGCCCGCTGCTTCCCAGGATGCCCCTAGGCCATCTTTTTTATTCTTTTGTTCCTTCTCAGCAATCAAGGTCTCAGCTCAATCTTTACTGTCCACAGCTTCCTAGCCAAACTCACAAGGTTTTAAATCACCATGCTAGGCTCCTTCCTCTTTATTCACAACATAAATCTGACTACAAATCCCCAACAACAGCCAGGCCACCATTTCAACATTTGACTGCCTTGTAATTTCTCTCTCTAGACTAATCAGACCTTCTCCCTTAGTCTCAGTCTCAGGCAAAGTCTCTAGGCATGGGCAGAATGCAGAAAAACTTTCTGCCAAGCCATAACACACATCGTGTGGTGTCCAACACCCACTGCAGTCCCTCTTCCCAGCAGAAACCTCCCGAACCTGGTCTTTACCAGCAGCCTTTCCATCAGCCTTCTGGTCTCCTGGGCTCTGACCAAAATTTCCCATACAGAACAGTCTAAGCTGTTCCAGCTCTATGCAAGTAGGTGACATTTCTGCACCTTTCCAAACTCTTCCCACAAGAGCCTGGTCTTTACTGGTAGGTTTTCTATCAGCCTTCTGGTCTTCTGAGCTCCGACAAGAATCTCCCATATAGAACAACCTA
>RJWM01033259.1:0-21262 GCA_004363535.1 Dasyprocta punctata
AAAAAAAAGAGAGACAGAGAAAGAGAGAGACCAGAACAACTATCACAAACTGATTCCAGGGTTGGAATTAACTTTAGCATCTTAAGTTAGAGGAAAAAAATAAGGCTGTGTGCAGTCCTAGAAGGCTGATCTGGAATTCTAGCAGTGCTTAGGAGAATAAAGACAACTTTCATTGCCAACTCCGCATCACTGTGTAATCCTAGGTACAACTACCCAATATTTGTCTATAAAATCCTACCTTGTATGGATGTTGACAGGGTTAAGAAGTGGTAAAGGATATGACACAGAGCTCACACAAAGTTAAGTACCCAGTAAAAATCATAACTATAGAATAAAGACTTTTGGAAACTTCAAAGACACTAACAATAATGAACATAAAGGGTTATCAAAAGGATAGCTAAGCTTTCTTTAAACACTTGCTTATGGACCTTTGACCAACCTAAACTGGGCTCAGCAATCAAATGCACTCTCATCAGGTCAAACTAGTACTGATAATATTAGATTTAAAATAGCCTTTAGGGCCTGGAATATAACTCAGTGGCACAGTGCCTACCTGGCAAGCGTGAGGTCCTGAGTTCAATTCCTGGTACCTAATTAATTAATTAGTTGATTTTTAAAAACAGCCTGTAGAAGACAGCTAACCAGCCTTCCTGGTAAGCAGCACAAGCGGCAAAGATTCTAGGAAGAGAAAAATCAGTACCTCCTGAGAACCTGCCATGCTGGGTCAGGGAGGATCCAACCAGAAGACAACTAGCCAGCCTTCCTGGTAAGCGATGCAGTGGGTTCCAGGAAAAGAAAAGTCAGAGCCTCCCGTGAGCCTACCAGCATGTGGGCTAAGAATCAACAACATCCCCTCACCCGCCCCAGTAAGCAACCTGCTGGTTCAGAGGGCCAGCTAAGTTGATAGCAACTAAGGTACATAAAGCAACTAAATGCTTGTATTAGCATCTCTTGGGAGGATGACAGTATGCAATGTAGCAAATATGGGGGATTTCCTTCTATCTTGTCTTTGAGGCCCAATATTGCTGTCACTGTTTTGCTTTATTCTGATTGTTTTGCTTTATTCAGTATTCTGTTTTGATTGGTTTTATTCTATTTTGTTTTTGGTTTGATTTTGCTATATCTGATGGAATGGACAACTATTGTGAAGATAACAAAATGTACTATAGTAGCTATTGCTTTCCTAGTATCCTGCTTTGAAGTTCTGTACCAATTCTACTGCTTTGTTTTGATTGACTTAGTTCTGTTTTGTTTTGTTTTGTTGGATTTTACTATCTTTAAAATAAAATTTAAAATATAAAAAATTAAAGATAAATAAAAATATCCTTTCGCATCCTTGAGACGTACATGTGAGGGTCCAGAGGGTGGGGAGTTTGGTGAATGGTGAGAAGGCTGCTGCCAGTGAAGCCCAAAGCCAGCAATCAGATCTTCAGGAGATAGGTTCTAAATAGCTGCCCCAAATCACAAATCTTTACTAGCACAGGACAGGAAGGGATGTCAGAACTGAACTGAAATATAAGCTGTTTTTGACCAGCAAAGAATAACTAATGTTTTAGGGGGGAAAATAATAAAACCATGTGTTTCTTATTTTGCCCACTCTGCCTCTTATCTATATTCCTTTCTTATAAAGCTTGCCAGACAGAAGAAAGGTTAAATTCTGAAGTTGATTATTTAAATGGGCGTTTTTAGCAAGCACATTTTTTTAAATGAGATTTTCCTTTTATGTAAAATGGCAGAGTGAGACATTTCATTGTCATGGTAAAGTTGTTCTTTTCTAAAACTTAGTGGTCTTTATATTTTCTCCCAAGACTAGATGTATTTAAAGTTAAGTAATCTGAAACATAAAAAGCAAAAATTTTAAAACTTACACACATTATTAGAGGCACTCTGAAAAGTGAGAAAAATAATATATTTCTATCATGGAGCCATAACAGAATTTTTACTAATTTTTAACACCTAGAACTACATTTCTGGATTAGACTGTACCATCTATATTTTATAGTTTATGTGAATACTTGAAAAATCCTCTTCACTTGCCTATATAGGCATATAAAAAGTATACTGGAAGTGTACTAGAAGGGAGTGTACCCCATGGAATTAACTGCACTGGCTCATTCCACTTTCCTTCTATAGGACTTGAGCCCTAAACATGCTTGTCAGATTTGTCTTTTTGCCAATGAAGTTCTGATGGAAGGTATTTACTTTCTGCAACCAGGTTTGAAAAATTCAAGGTAAAGATAGCAAGATCTAATTATGCATGTAAAGGTAACCATGTTTCCCCTTTTATAGATTTATATACATTTAATTTTTAAAAGAAAAGAAAAATCAAACAAATTTATTTAAAGTTACTTCACTGATTAGCACCTTCTTACAAACACCCCCCCAGGAGACATCTTTTTCTTCACTTGCCTCTTCTCTTTGCTGGACTCACCTGAGTCATTTTCCTATAAATAAAGAAAAAGGGTCAAATAAAATTTTCATAATAAACACACATTTTCATCTTTTTGCATTGCCTGTTCTAAAGAAAACAATCATGCCAAGTATTGTCAGGTCTGATTAAGTTTACCTTAGTATTTTATATAAATTCCCAAATCTAAAAAAAAAAAAAATTCCCAAATCTGAAGTGTCAAAAGCTTTATACTATCCTCAGTCATAAGACAGGGGACTCCTTGAAAAATCATTCAGTCCTATCTCTATATAGTACATCCTCCCAAACACTTTAATATTTCCGCTTCTATCTAGGACTAATATTTTACAACACACTGCTAACTGAAATGCAAAGGCATGTCAAAGTGTTTATTAAAAGACCAGTGTTCAGTTTTTGCAAAATAAAAAGAAACCAGGAAATTTTTGTAACAGATCACAAGGAGTGATACAGGTCTAGAACATAATTCATCTCTAATAACTGAAGAAAAACATCTCTGGAAAGAAAATATGAGCCATGTCTGAATCCCCACCCAGCATCACAAGCTGTCCATGGGGCCACATATATCATGGCCATCTTCACTCGCAGAGGACAGTGAAGGTCCAAGCTTCCCCAGTCCTCTTTCTACCTATCTACTTTAAGACTAGAATGCCTGAAATACAAACACCACTTGGGGTTTCTTGTGGTCATTTTTGCTGTTTTCTGTACTTGTTCTTTGTAGCAACTCATTCCCAATTTATTTTCAGCTTCTTTCTACACATATATTCTTTTTTCTATGTATTTTCTAAAGCAATATTCTGAATTCCAAATTCATAATCCCTGTTATAAAAAGAGCCAAGACTACAGAGCCAAAAGGCTACAGACTGAATGCTGATTCTGATATTCTAGCTGTGTGAATTCAGACAAGTGAGTTAACCCTTCAGACTGGGTTGCTTCATATGGTAAATGGGAGTAGATCAAATGGCATACAGTAAGATAACATGAGAACACTTTGTAGAGTTAGCGTTACACAAAAGTTTCTATTAGTCCATGAGCAGAGAAAAGGAGGTTAGGTCAAGTTCTACGCTTGCTCCTTTGTACTCTTAAAACTGCTCTTTGCAGGAACTAAAGCTTTTTAAATGGAGTCCATTCAAATCATTTTATTTTGGTTCTTCAGAATATTAATATATTCATACCCTCTAGCTATCTTAGAATTTTTATTGATTACTCTGGTAATAAAAAGATGTTTTCTTCTTGGGGCTTGTGGTGTAGCTCAATGGTAGACCCCATGCCTACACTGCATGAAGTCCTGGGTTTGATGCCCAACACTTCAAAAAAATGTTTCCCTTATATGGTACAATAATGACAACAACAATTACCACACACTTATAAACCAAGCTGTTGTTCTAACCACCATAAATACATTGATGTGGGGAATGGGCAAGAAAAGAAAAAGTTACAAGTATAGATATTCCTTAATCCTACAAGTATAGAAAGTATAAAGTGTCTCCACCTTATCACTGAAGCATGAGGAGGTTAAATGATTTGCCCAGCTCAAAAAAGTTATAGCCAGAATGCAAACAGAAATATCTCCAACCCAAAGCTTACTCTTAGCTACTCTTATATACTATTTCTTAAGAAAAATAACTGTATTAAGGATACCAACCGTAGCCACTGACTTAGGGACCTGAATCTTCTCTATTGTTTCTCTGAGGTGATCTACCTCTGCTCGATACTCATCTAGTTGACATTCTAATTTTTCTCTGCGTAGTCGTTCATATTCTAGCTGGCCTTGCAGCTCTTTGATGATCCTGTCAAAAAAAATTTGCAATCAATTTCCAATGTCAACTAACAATTTTTTGGTCACAGTGGATCCATGTATTACTGTATTTAAGGGAAATAAAATGAAGAAACCACTTATTTAACAACTATATTTTAAGGGTCTACTATGAACCAGCATTGATCTAAGTACTAGGGATAGTGACAAAAGGTCAAAATATGACCTCTTTACCTTAGGAATGAAGGCAGGCCACCAGTAAAGAAATAAGTAAAATATAACATGGTATGTTAGAAGGTGGTGAATCCTAAGGGAGGAAAAAAAGTAAAGCAAGAAAAAGTAATATAAAATGTTGCAGAGGAGATTAACACTTCATACATAGGAGCTAGGAAAGTCTTTACTGAGCAGGGGAGTTTGAGTAAAGTCTTGAACTAAAAAAGAGAGATGACCATTTAAATAGCAGGGGAAGAACATTCCAGATATAGTGAACAAGTGCAAAGTCCCTAGAACTTAAGAATGTCTTGTAAAGTACAAGAAAACCACAGGGAAATGTGGCTGAATTAGTTTAACCTTTCAGAGGTTGTGACTTATCTCAGAGATAACAAACAAATTCTTCTTAAATATTGTTAAAGACTGAAACCTGACCCACAACTTCCACACGGTCAAAGACTAAAAAGAAGAGTAATATAAATCAGCAGTAGAAGAACCAGAATAAGTAGGGTTTTGTAAGTCAAAATAAGGATTTAGCTTTCACTCTGAGTGAAATGGGAAGCCAATGGAAGGTGTGACCAGAGAAACAGCATGATTTTACTTATGTTTTAATATGATTACTTTAAATGCTGTGTTGAGAACAGACTACATGGTAAAGGGTAGGGTCTGGGACACAAGGACAGGAAGCTGGGAAACTATCAGAAGAATGTTACAATAATCCAAGTGGGGCTTGTAACAATAATCCCAGCATTCTGGGAAGCTGAGGCAGGAAAAGCACATGTTCAAGCCCAGCCTAAGCAAATCAGTGATGTAGCAAGACCCTACCTCAAAAAAAAAAATTAAAAGGCTGGGGATGTTGTTCAATGTGAAGGCCTTAAACTCATATCACCCCCTCACCCCCCCTACACCTCCCCACACACAGACTAAATCTAGACAAAAAGTGCTGACTTGAGCCAAGGATTTTATCTGCCATATAGCTGGATGGTGAGGGACAGAGCATTCCAAAAGCATGCTGGGTTGGGGTCAGGTGCTAATGAGGGCAGTCTACACAGTAGTAGTTCTGGTATAGACATGAGTAGGGTTAAGACTAGGGATAGGGAAGAGGAATTTCAACTATGGAAGCCTGGAAGTTCAGTAGGTAAGAAGGGAAAATCACTCCCAGGACAGAGTACTACAATTGTGTTTTGTAGTATTATGAATCCGATCTAATGGATTACAACAACAACAACAACAAAAATCAAAGAATATCCCTCAAATCCACATGTGTCTACTTTTTCTGTACAATTATATTTACCATCAGGAGTTTGTACCCAAAGTATAAATGTCTTAAGATGGATGTAACACAAAGTGGAGACCAACAGAGAAGAATTAAAACTCACCCAGGATGAAATTTAAATGATGCAGTCCTACCCAATATGAAAGTAAAGTACATTCTGGTGCAAAGATTAACACAATATTTAAATTCTTTTTCAATAATCAGTTCAAAAATCATGCTAGAAGCTAGGAGTACAGCTCAGTGGTAGAGTGCTTACCTACAGTATACAAGGCCTTCAGTTTGATCCCCAGTGCCACATACATACACTTATATCAAATACCATTTCACATTGATAGACTGACTACTACTCTGTGACCATTAGAGTGAAAGTTCCCGTAAGGACTGTTAAAACCATGATATTAAACGGATTGGAGTGACAGACTTAGCCTCAAGTTCTGGCTATACCTCCACTCTTACTATTCCATTTGTTAACTTGTTACTTAGCCTCTATATTAAGTCTTGGTTTCAAAACCCACAGAGTGTTACAATAGCTCATGGGGTGGTGAAGCTTACATGGGGTTATGTTGCTTATCTAGTGTCCAGCATACAGTGGTGCTCAGAATAATGGTTATATAGAAATCAGCAGTAGTGGTAACATACTAATCTGCTTTAGAAAAGAATCGAGGAACTAAAATTTTACAGAATATAATTTTTCCACTATGAGGAGCTTTTCTAGATTATAAAGGTTCTAAGAATTTTCAGTCAGGATCTTTGGGCAAGATTAATACTAAAAGTATTCTACATCTCAAGCCACTTTAAATACTATGAGGCAGTGGATAACTGCCTACATAATGTGATTTGCAAGAAGGCCACTGATTTTTTTTTCAGTGTTCTGCCACAACTTCTCAGTGTCTAAAATTCCAGTAAGAGACAGAATGTTTTAGACTAAGGTTTTGTCTTCTGTTTAAATATACAAGCTATCCATCCATGGAAACAGTACACATTAATATTTAGATGTTACTCTGAATATATTTAGTAGGCCTCTTACTGAGGCTAGTTTCAAAAGGAGGACAGGGAAAGGGAAACAGGAGGTTCAAAGGGTATAAAGGAAAGAGACACAAACAAAGGAAAGAGACAGAAGCAAAGGAAAAGATATGAAAAGCACAGGAGGAGAAAGAGAATCCATATGCCATTCTCTTTACAGGTCTGTATCTGACAAAACTAGAAGTCTCATTTCCTGACACTCTTTGCTTCTTGTTCACTCTAGAAAGCAGTCACACAGGTATAGAGGCAATGGAAGGGAAGAAGCACAGGCATTGCCTAGTCTAGCAGCCACTAATTAATCAGAAGGGTACCAAATATCCAAGGAGCCAACTTAGGGTGGAGGAAGTAAATGGAGAGGACAGGTACACAACTGCTCACAGCCTCCAGGCACAAGAGCATTCTCTCATGGGTGCTATAGTTCAGTGAACCAGGAGTGGCTCTCAGATTTCTTGAGTATGCAGTTCAGTCTGATGAGAATGTTAAAACACTGTCTTTTTTGCTGGTCGAAAGCTCAATATAGCAATGGTCTCAAAAAAAACTCTTAAGAAGTGTCAGTTCTGCAAGATGACAGTTCTGAACATTGGTTGCACAACTATGTGAATATTTTTAACACTACTGAATTATACACCTAACATGACTAAGAAGGTAAAATTATGTATTTTACTACAATTTTTTTTTTTATAAAAGAATCTTAAGTCTTCCATCTAAGGGGTTTGATGGAACCTGATATGCTTGATGAGATGAAAGAACAAGTTGCTGATCAAAAATTTTTCATACGGTATTAGAGATGTAGCTAAATACAAATTCAGTGTTAAAGACATTACTTTTCAGACTCAAGCTGTTCTTTCTTCTGCTTTAGATCCTCTTCTGTTATCCCACCCAAATGTTTGTAGTTGCTCTCAGCAATTTCCAGGAGGTGTCTCAATTCTATAATCTTCTTATAAGCTCTCACTGCAAGACAGTTGAGTAAGAACCTAATTTAGACAGATAATGTGCTCTCAGGGTGCTAGTTCTCTCAAATATTTTCTTCTTCTAGAGCCACTGTCTCTGTGGTTTGGGCAGAGAGCTGGAGAGCAACGCATACTGTACATAGAATGATAAATATTAATAACAATATTTGGAGAAACAAGCAATGACATACCTAAGTAGCTGATTCTTCCCCACCTATTGAGTCAAGTATCAGCTTATTATAACTGTTAATGCTATGAACAATGTTTAAAGAAAATCAGCAGTGTATTAGGACTACTGTTATATTACAGGACCAATTATGACCTACTATATGTCATAAAATTAGAAAAAAATTAAATATGCTTGACTAATTTAAAATAAACCAGAACTAATTCAGCCCCAAATTTTGTGGTTAGTTACTGTAATACCTATGGAAAAAAAAAACTATACAAGAGAATAGTGGGAGGAAAAAGTATGTTGAAAACTTTTTTGAGCCATTCTCCCACTGTCAAAATTATTTTTCATCCTCTGTGGCTATGGTTCTTAACAGGAGCTGATTTTACCACTCAAGGGACAACTGGCAATATTTAGAGATATTTTTGCTTTTACAACTTTGGAGTGGGGAGGAAAAGGATAGGCAACTGGAATCTAGTCAGCAGAGGCTCAGGATGCTACTAAGTATCTTACAATGCACAGGAACCCCTCCTCCTCAAAAAAACGAAGTAATTTTCTGGATCAAAATGTCAAGAGTAAAAAAGTTGAGAAATTCTGCTTTAAAGGATGAGGATAGCAAATTACAGCCTCTTCTTCCTAACACATACCATTGTGATTTATCTACCAAGATTTTAGAGCTATAAATTACAAACTACACCTTCCAGAATCAACTGAGTTATGTGTAAAAAAAATGTGCATGCCTGAACCCTATCTCAGACCTACAAATTCAGGCATCTATAATTAACAAAATCTCCTCAGAAAAATCCTGCAGGACAAACAGTTCCTGGAACCACCGTACCTGATAAAAGCCACATAAGAAAAAATTGAAAAAGTTACAGCTATTTAGCTTGCATAATATTCCTCAATATCTGAAAAGATATGTTTTCAAAGACCTGTTCTGTTAGGTTCACAGAGGTAAAAGCTAGGATTAACTAGAAGACAGATTCGGGAACAACTCAATAAAGGGGAAACTTTTCAACAAAAAACAGTAATAACTGTCATATGTTTATAAAATGCCTGATATGTAAGATACTACACTAAATACTTTGCTCATTTAAATCCTCATAGGAACTGTCAAAAAGGAAATGACCTTCTTTGTTACTGGAAGTACTAACTGAATGGAGGCTAGATGACATGCAACAGCAATCTAGCACAAGCAGTCAAACCTCAAATAGTTACAGGACTCTGTGATGCCATAGCCCTAAACCTAATTCACTAAAAAGTGCCCTGATCTGAGGCTTATTTCCAGGAATATCTAGAATGACAAGAAATCCAACCAGTCCCTTACAGGTGCTCCAGCAAAATACTAGTGTCCCAAGAAGGCATCATCTAGCCCTTTGATTTTTTTCCCTGTAATAAAATTAAATAGGGATAATAATATAGCACATGACTTGGTATATACTATCCCTTCACTAACTGCAAGCACCCCAATGGGGTGTTAGTGATCCTCACTGTACACAAAAGATGCTAAGAGCTCATTTGTATGGAGCACACTACAGAAAGAAGGGCTAGCATGCTGCTGGTATCTTTTGAAACACCCTTTTGAAATTTCTTGGTTTCCTGACAGTGATCTCTTCACAAATCCCTCCTCAAATAATTTCAGAATAAATAAATCTTACAAGATCAACGGCTCATTTTCTGTAGTTCTAAATCCTTCATTCTCAAAGAATCACCAAGAAATCAAAGCACAAGCAATAAAATGATAAACTGGTCACTGTCACAGGTCACATACATGCTCCCAGGAAAGGTCTTATTGCCGCAGTGTCCCCACCATGAAGGAGCAGATTTTTACAAACTGGCCAACAAGGGCCTGAGTTCCTCACAAATCAGTGTGATCCTGAGAGATTCTCATGGTGTTGCACAAGAATGTTTTGTGATGGGTAATAAAATCTCGAGGATCCTTAAATCCAAAGGACTTGCTCCTGATCTCCCTTAGGATCTCCATCAGTTAATTAAGAAAGCAGTTGATGTTTGAAAGCATAGTGAGGGCTGAGGATATAGCTCAGTGATACAAGTACCTGCCTGGCAAGTGCAAGGTCCTGAGTTCCATTTCTGGTATTAAAAAAAAAAAAAAAGACGTTTATCAGGCAGGAAGAAAGCATCTTGAGAGGAACAGGAATGATAAGGATGCCAAGTTCGGCCTGATGGTCATCTAGAGCCAGACTCACCAATTGGCTCAATACTATAAGACCAAGCAGGTCCTCCCTACCAAACTGGAAATATGAGTCATCCACAGCCACTGCCCTGTCTATGTACTAAAGCAACAAAACAATGATTTAACTAAAATAAATACAATACAATACAATACAAGGCAACATACTTACTTCTGGCGTCTGTTTTATCCGACTCACTCAGACATAAATCTTCCTTAGCATCAGTGCTTCCCTCGACACCATGCCTCATAAAAAACTTCTTATCATTTTCATCAATTTCATTCTCATCATCTATATCATATTTCTGTACTCCTTCTAACAGTTTTACTGCTGCCAAATGGGCGAATCTGTAGAAAAGGACCAAAACTTAAAGATACCCACAATCTTCAAATTTAACCTGCAGCTTATACTTAGGCAATTCTACTCTGTATGATAGTCCATAAATCCATCTATCAAGCAAGAAGCAAATCTGTACCTAAGAGTTAGTGACAATTTAGCACAAATTCAGCTATGTGGGAAACTTAAACCATTACTGGATACTAAAGACCAATATTCATTTAAAAACCTGAGTGCATTTTTACAGGCAAAAGAAAAAATCCACTAGGAGAGGAGATTCAGCATCAGAAGAGTATTTGGTATGCCCCCAAACAGAGCTACTCAATGGAATAGAGAGCCCAGGACCACACTATTTGATTCTTGATATTTACTGCCCTTCTTAACCTAATTTAAATGGTAGAATTAGTTCTGGTTCCAGTTGTCCATAGGGCTAACTATAGTGCTAGTCCCTTTAACCTTCATCCTTCATCAACCCAAACCATTTGTAAAAAAGATTCTCAAAATCATTTTTCACTAGAAAAATGAAAATTAAAATCATAGTGAGGTACCATGACACACCTACTTGAATTATGAAATTCAAAAAACCCTGACAATATACCAAATGCTGGTGAGAATGACAAAAACAGAAATTCTCACCCATTGCTGATGGGAATGCAAACTGGCATGGCCATGCTGGAAAATCACTTTGCAGTTCTTTATAAAGTTAAAATACACACTGAGCATATGGTCTAGCAAGTTTACTCCAAAGTATTTAACGAAGGAATTGAAAACTTAGTGAAAGAACTGAAAACTTAGTTTTCGGCCTATGGTCTAGTAAGCTTACTTCTACATTGTTCAATACAATAAACACATTGTACAAGTGCGTAGTCTAGCAGCACTAGACTCTGCTATAAAGCCTAGCTGTGTGGTAAGCTAAGTTAATTCACCTAAATTTGCACAAGTACATTCTATGATATTTGCACTACAGTGAAACACCAATCAACATGTCTCAGAACATATCACCACATTAAGCAACACTTCTCTGTACACACTATATGATTCTGGTTTTATAAAAATCTAGAAAATGCAAACTACTCTATGGAGACAAAATCAGATCAGCATTTACTTGGGGAAAGGACACTGGGGAATGAGAGAGACTATGAAGTGGCAGATAAAGACTTTTAGAGGTAATGAATATATTCACTATCTTGGATTACAGTAATGATTTCATGGGTTTCTACATTTAAAAACTTACTACTTTGCATTGTACAAATATGTGCATTTTACTATATCAATTATACCTTGATAAAGCTGGTGTTTTTAAAAATAAAAATAGATGAGTTGATAATGATTCCAGGTATGTGGCACAATAAAACAACACTCAAAGCATCAAAGAAATTCCACAGATAAAATTTTAAGGAACATGAGCTCGGAAACAATTTGCCCAACAATTCAGAGAATCGCTGGACCCAAGCATCAGGGCAAATGTCACAGCCACTGCTACCCATACTTCTGCTTTAGATTCAAGTAGTTTTAAACCACAAATATCCAAGAGTTATTTTAAATGTTCAGCATAAATATTACTTCAAAAATATTTTTCTTCCCTCAGCGTTTTCTAAATTTTGTCCCTCTGCAGCTTCCTTCTTAACTTTATCACCCACTGTGGTACTGTTACCCTACCTTTCCCCCTCCCCGCACACATCCTACAGATAGGAAGGCTCGCTTGTGGTTTCCATCTTCCATTCTTACTGTATCCTTTTTTCTTTTTTATTTCTTTTTTTTCTTACTATATCTTATACATACTATGTAATAGGATACAATGGTTATAATGACTAAGTACTTTTGTTTGTATATTTGTCTCCACACAAGATAATGAGCTCCCTGATAGCAAGAGCTAATGTGAATTCTAATCACAGAACCAGCACTAGTACACAGGAAGTTGAAGGAAAAGACAAACAAATGAGCAAATAGATGTGGATTAAATAACCCTTGAAGACCTGACCTGAATGAGTTGGTGGTGCTACATTTAATTCAGATGTAAATCCAAAAGTATTTCAAAACCCCTGTGATTTCTTTTAGTTATCAGTGTTGATAATTCCCTTTTATCACAGTGCTACAGGCATTTGAGAGGAACAATTCTGGTCTGATCACTACAAAACACTCAGCATTCCTCAGCCCTGACTCCCTTAAATGTTAGTCACTGTGACAACTTTCTCCTCATTTCTAAGCGGTCCTACCCCCAGGAAAGTGGACAAATTCTACCTTCCAGTTGAGAATCATTCCTTTGGAGAGAAGAGCCGATACAATGTCAAAGGTCACTTCCGTTTGAAAATTATGATGCCTTAGCTTTAACTGAATACTCTAAAATTTCATTATATTTCTGAGTACAGGACAGTATATGCAGAAGTTTATAAACAAAAGAAAGGAGCAAAGCAGATAGTTGTCTATACCTCTTTGCCACATCACTGGGTCTCTCCCCTGCTTTGTTGGTAATATTATTGTCTGCTCCCATTTTAATTAGCCACTGCAAACACTCTATGTGGCCTTGTCCAGCAGCTGTTAAGAAAAGAGGGCAAAGGGAAACAGAAAATATATGCACAAAAGAAAGTTGCTACTAATAATTACTTTCTAAAAATTTGGATACTACAATTATAGAATGCCTTAAGTATTATTTCTTACAGTAAGAAAAGTAGGTTGGCCAAATGTTATTTTCTTATTTCATTTATTTGCTCATTAGACAAATATTTAATGAAACATCTACTGTTTGTTTCTATTAATTGAGTTTATTGGTATATTTTAGGTGCAATGATCATACTCATCATAGGGAGTTTGTACCTGTAAATGATAAAACTTAGAATTTTTTTTCCCCCAATCTCCTCCCCTCCCTTCAACCCCTCTTCTCTTTATTTACAAAAGGTTTGTTTCCATTTTTTCATTCTTTTCTTATTTTTTCTTGTCCCTTCCTTCTTTTCCCCTTCCCCCATCCCTAGTGCCCCTTTCCATTTGAACACTTTCTTCCTATTTCACAATATCTATTATTCATTTTGATCTTTATTCATATTTTATGTCTGTCCAATTTAGTATGGACCCACATAGACATCAAAAATCTTGCTTCAGCACTTGTTGTGTGTATGTGTACACATGAATGTATAATAAACATATTTTTTTCTTATTATTTTGACTCTTACATAGTTACAGAGGGCCTATATATAGGAAAAAAGTAGGGCAAAGGGCTCACTGAGCTTTATTAAAAATTAATGGGCAGCTTTGACCTCTGCAGCCAGACTCTAAAAGGCAAAGACCACTAAGACAAAGTAGATGCCTTGGGTTCAATACCCTGCATAAGGAAGGAAGGAAGGAAAGAAGGGAGGGAGGGAGGAAGGAAGGGATAGAGAAAGAGAGAGAAAGGGGGAGAGAGAGAGAGAAGGAAGGAAGGCAGACAGACAGAGGTGAAGAACTCAAGACCTGGAAATTCCCAGGTCATGCAATTAGCATAAGAACTGTAAACTTTCCCTTTACTTAATCTTAAACCAAAACTACTTTTCCATAAGTCCCCCACTCATAATATTATCCTCCACCAATGGTCAAAAAAGGTCCCAAAGCCAGAAAAAATTCAAAATTAGGGTAAAAGACAAGCCAGGAAACCAACCAGATTCCAGGAGCCTACAATGATCTCAATTAAAAGGAGCAACAAGAATCACCACCAATTCACTTTCAAATTCTCCCTACTCATCCAGAGTCTCTTTCCCCTTCCCCATCTCCTAATAAACTGTCTCTTATTTTAAACTGCTTCTTTAGTTCTTTCCTGATGCTGCGTTTAGGTTTGCGGGGAGCAGCGTGTCCCAGCAGAGCAGTGACTTGCTCTCCACTCCTGGACATTACAGCGTGGCGTTTGGCCCTTCCCAGACGGGACACTTACAACTCAAAACTTTACAGGCTTCTTAAGTCACACTTAATGACATAAACTACACTTCTGTGGATTTTATACTTGACGTACACTATGGGTTAAACAAAATTTAACAATTAAGATAAAAATATAATCAAGGAGAAAATAATATACAATTTGGGGACTGTCAGAAGTTACTTACAAATAAGTCCAATTCAAACCAATGGCTATATTAACAAATTTATGACCTTTTTTCTCTAAGAGTTTTGCGAATCATGAGCCACCAGATTATGAAGAAACTCAACATCATCACATATGAAGACAAATGTAAATTTTAACCACAAGGCTTAAATATCTGATTTTGATTTTTTTTAAAAAGGAAGACTGAAAAGTATAATTCCTAGAATCTCAATACTGAGACACAGTCTGACTAAAAAACAAAGAACATCTAACAAATATAGAATTCTATGTAGAAAGGAGAGAAAGAGACATCTTAAAAACATGTTCAAATCTAATAATGTTCATTGATCATTTTTTGTGAAATTAAAAACATTTTCTTAGTAGTCTAAAGAAAAAAACTATAAATTTTTCATCTCAACATGGTCACTTTTTAAATGCTATTCTAAGAAATGTCACAGCAATGTATTTCACATCTTCACTAATATAAATTGTTGGAATTACTCACATATGTGACATTGCATAAATGTCTGGCAACATAAAAAAAGCATTACGATACCTTAATTGAAAATAAGGCATTCTATATACCATGTGTTTTGGTTACTCTTTACTCGTTGCTGACACAAAACACCTGACACCCCAAATTAGGGAAGGAAAGGTTTATTTAGCTTACAGTTTTTGGAGATTTCAGTCCACAATCAGCTGGCTCCAAGGCAGGGTGGCATGGCACAGGAATAACACTTCAATGCAGCAGTCAAACAAAAGCAGCCAGAGTAAAAGGAGGAACCGAGCAAGCCTCTGCTGCTCCTTTATATAGTACACAGGACACCCCACTCCAGGGTGGGTGAAGCTTCACAAACATCCTTGCCTTCCTTTGCACAGGATGAGGATGTTTACAAAGTAAGACCCCTGGCTCCCTCCTGAGTCTCCCAGTTAAACTTCTGACCTACTCAAATTGTAACAATGACCAGGTAACTGCTTTACACCCCAGGATGTAGAGCTGCTGAGTTACTTAATTAAGCTGCTAGACTTCTCAAGTTGACACAATGTATAAACCTTAGCACCATGTAAGATAGACTGATATCCACTAGGGCATCAGAAAAAAATTTCATGTTCTCATGTGTTTCATGTATTTGTACTTTTAAAGGTGAATAACTCAGCAGCAATTTGAGCTGAACTGAAAATGCATTTGGTAAACACCTGTAATCCCAGCATTCGGGAGGCTGAGGCAGAAGGATCACTCAGAGTGTGAGGCCAGCCTGGACTACACAATGAGTTCAAGGCCAACCTGGGCTACATAACAAGTCCCTGCCTCAAAAAAACATACATACATACATACATGCATACATTAAAAAAACTGAAAATGAAGCAGGAATATTATAGCTCACCTTTATGCAATGGAGTTGATCCATTATCATCACGCTCATTAAAATTGATTATGCCATCTTCTAATAATGTCTTAAGCATTTCCAAATCACCCTTACTGGCAGCCACATGACCTGGAAATGCTAAAGCTATGAATAAGAAAATTCAGCATTTCAGTAAATACATGAGTTTACTCTTTTCCTTCCTTAAACTGTCAACATTTTTCATTTTAATAAATCATATTTTTATACAGTTGCTCTTTTATAGGACACTATAATCAAAGTGAAAGAGAAAATATCTGTATCAGATGAAAATAATTAAATTACTAGAATCAAGAATGTATAGAAATTTGAGTCAAGATTTCCGTGAAAATGGCGGAGCAGTGAGCAGCAGAGAAAGAACCTTTCCAGGTTTTGGTGTCCACACCCTGGAATATAGCAACATGAGAAAGAGAAGGAGGAAGGAGGTGGGTCCCACGACACAGGAAAGATCTGAACTGAGACTTGAAACTCATAGAGATCAATAATTCGGGAATTCAGCAAAAATAAGAAAACCTGGGGTGATGGCCCTGCTGGATAGGGAGAAACGAAAAGAGAGCAATGCAGGCTCCACCCACCATGCGTCAGCAGAGGCCCTACTGGCTGCTGGGGAGAAACAGCCAAGAAGCAATGCAGCTCCCACCGGCTCTGTGCTGGCAAAGGACCCGGCAGAGGACCTGTCGCCTGCCGGGGAGCAGCAGCAAGGAAGCCACCTCTGCCTCTTGTGCCACCCTGCCGCCCAAGCAACCAGACACAACACAGGCTGAGATGATAATAACTGAAGTAGGGAAGTAACCTGACATTTATGTTGTTTGATTGATTTTGCAAGCCTGGGGCTGGTAGTCTGGGCAACTACTCAGAGGATAACAATATGCAATATAGTAATGATTGTGAATTTCCTATTGTTCTATCACTGCTTTTGTTTTGTTTCTTTTTACGGCTCTGTTTAAAAGAAAGAAATTCAAGTCAGGTGGGATGGCACACAACAGTAATCCCAGCACTCAGGAATGTGACAGGATTGCCAAGAGTTCAAGATCACCCTGTGCTACATAGTAAGTTCAAGGCCAGTCTGAACTATATAGCAAGACTCTGACTCAAAAAAAAAAAAAAAAAACTACATATACATATATGTGTGTGTATACACACACACACACACACACACACACATATATACATATACACACACATATACACGGGGGAATTTAAATTATTTACAATGGAGTACTACTCAGACATAAAGGATAAACTTGAGAATTTCTAGGTAAATGGATGTACCTTGAGCATATGCGTAAGTAAAATAAATCAAACACACATGTGTAAATACCACATTGTTTCTCTGGTATGAGAAACCAAAAGTATTAAATAGGTACCAAAATGCATAGCAGATATTATGAAATAGGAAGAAAATGTTCTAATGGGAAGAGGAACTAGGGAGGGGGGAGGAGGAAAGGAAAGAAGGGAAAAGAAAAAAATCAGAAAGGAAGGGAAAAATGGAAACAAAACTTTGTAAATGAAGAGGGAAAGAGGGGTTGAAGGAAGGGTAGAGAAATGGGAAAAAACAAGAATCAACATATAGCATGTACAGGTACAAATTCCCTATGATGAATGTGATCTTTATGTATATTTAAAATGTACCAATAAACCTAATTAATTAAAAAAATTCAAATTATTTAGAAAAATTACAGAATGAATTTTTTTGTATCTTTTTTGTGTTTTATACATATTTTTATCTCTTATTTTGTAAACAATGCAATTTTTTTGGGTACCAGGAATCAAACTCATGACTTCGTGCTTGCCAGGCAGGTGCTATGCCACTGAGCTATATGCCCAGCCCAAGAATGGAATTTTTTTTTCTATTTATCATTTTTTTTTCCAAATCCATTTTATTTCAAGGAGAAAAAGAAGGAAAAAAAACTAAAAATTTCAAAACACATCAATCAGGGGGCAACAATGGTACATACACTGCACACTGTCATCCCCAAATCATTCACCTAGAGCACAAGACATCTGAAGAATGCAATTTTTAAGAGAAAAAAATATAGGTAGATAAGTAGAAAATTTTAATACTATATATTCTCTTAAATATAATGGGATGATAAATCTAAAATAACATTCTACTTGTAAGAAGAAAAATAAAAGTAATTGGCATTATAGAGATCCAGAAGACTTCAATTCCAGTAGTTCATAGTATCAACAATGCTCTATGTGCTAACATCTGAAGTTTTGTCTAATATATTTTCTAATAAAGAATCTACAATACGTGGACTATGATATATAATGAATTTTAATGGAACATTTGCCTTAAAAGTTCTTTGTTTTGTCAGACATGGTGGCACATGCCTGTAATCCCAGCATTCCGGAGGCTGAGGCAGGAGGATCGCTGCAAGTACAAGACCGCCCTGGGTTACAAAGTGAGTTCAAGGCCAGCCTGAACTGCATAGCAAGACCCTGTCTCAAAAGACCAAAGGAAAAAAAAAGTTTTGTTTTCCTATGCCAAGATTCTACTTATTTTATCATCATCATCACATTATATGCTAATTCATTTCAGCTTAGTGACTTACTTTCCTGATCTTCTGGGTTATTTCCTTCCCATGCAGCCCCTTGGATAAACTGTAAAATATTGTGCTTAAAGAACCTCTGAGCCAGGTCCACTACATTTTCTCCATTGTCATTAAAGGCTTTTAAAGCTTGAGTGCCATTGCTCATTCTACTGAGTAGGAATTTAAAACAGTGAAGGTGGCCTTCCATGGCTGCTAAGTGAACTATAGGTAAGAGAAAAAAAGAATTAAAGAATTTAATGTTAAGCCGAAAGTAAAATAACTTGAAAAAGAACACATTAGCTCTATTTCTCAGAGGGAGATGACAGACAGCCTTTCCCTGAGCAAGGAGAATGTTCCCAGCTTGTGTCCCCACAGCAAGTCTTCTGTCACAGCAAAGCAGGACCTACTTCTTGAATGACTACACTTACCATGACTTTATAGAGGCCAGGTAACAGCAACCTAAAAGTAAGACTCCGAAAATTATCTTAGAAAGTGAAATCCCAGTTATGCACCTTAAAATTACAGGGAAAAATAGTTATTACGGAAATAAACAAAAATTTAACATTTGGGGAAAAAAATAGAATAAACCAAAAAGTTACCAGGTAAGTATGAATATTATTTTATCACTATACAGTGTATTTGTCACTTCTCTGTACTATTTTTATTATAAACACAAAGACTACATCAAAATTAAGCATACTTACTAGATACATCATTTCTACCCTAAATTCTTGAAAATACCCAGAAGATGTTTACAAAGTCATAAACAACTGAAGTTCAATATGAATAGACAGGAAATTTTTTTCTTACACAGAAATTTTAAAGAATCCCTGAAAATATGTTGGATCAGACTGAGGGATAACTATACTCAAACCCTTCTAAAAAAAAAAATGAAAGCTCAGTGTGCTGGTGCACACCTATAATTCCAGCATTCAGATAACTGAAGCAGGAGAATCAGCATGAGTTCAAGGCCACTCATGGCTATATAGTGAGTTCAAGGCCAGCCTGAACTACAAGGAAAGATCCTGTCTCAAAAAACAAAACAAAACAAAACAAAACAAAAAAACAATGAGAAGGAATGGTTGTGAGGCAGTGATTATAAAGCCCAAGAAAATCTTAATACCTCTGATTTTTGGAGGAAGTAAGTTAAGTTCATATGCTACACAAACCTTGACTAGAGAAGAAGGCAGTTCTCATGTGGCCATGCCAATCAGGAGAAAGAAGTCCCGAAATTCATACATTGGTCAGCTTTTCTGTTGCTAAGACCAAATGCCTAACAGCCACAACTTAAAGAAGGAAATGATTTAATTCAAAGTCAGTGTTATGATTTGGGTCTAGATGTCACCCCAAAGCCTCATGTAGTCATAGATGGGGCTTTTTCAGAGGTGGAGGGATCTAGAGTGTGTGACACAATGTGGGAGAAAAAGTTTGCCAGTTGTTCCTCAGACAAAGGATTACTATCAAGAACATACAAAGAACTACAAAAAAAAAAAAAAAAAAAAAAAAAAAAAAAAAAAAAAAAAAAAAAAAAAAAAAAAAAAAAAAAAAACTCCTCCCAGATTTTAAGACCCAATCCAAAAATGAGCATTTGAGGTGAATACACACTTCTCAGATGAAATACAAACAACAAATAAATACGTGAAAAAAATGTTCAACATCACTGGTCATTTGAGAGATGCAAATTAAAGCAACACTGAGGTTCCACCTCACCCCAGAAAAGACTGGCTATTAGCAAGAAATCAAGCAATAACAAATGCATGAGGGGCTGTGAGGAAAAAGGAACCCTTCTCCACTGTTGGTGGGAATGCAGGCTGGTGCAACCACTGTGGAAATCAGTGTGGAGATTCCTCAAAAAGCTAAGATTGGAGGTCCCATTCAACCCAGATATTCCCTTTCTGGGTATCTTCCCAAAAGAATTAAAAACATCATACCACGGTGATATATGTGCACCCATGCGTATAGCAGCACAGTTTATAATAGTCAGATCTTGGAAACAACCCATAGACTGAGGAATGGATAAAAAATATGTGATACTTTTATACAATGGAGTACTACTCAGCCATAAAGAAGGCTAAACTGGCCACTTTTATAGGTAAATCGATGCAACTTGAGAACATACTCATTAGTGAAATAAATAAGACACACATGTGTAAACCTTGTATTGTTTCATTAGTGTGACAAGCTGAAAGAAAAAACATGTATATATGTATGTATATGTATACAAAAAAGTTAAGATAGTGATACAACTGATTTCTCTGAGCTCACTGAAGAGAAAGATTTATGCTGGTATTGTTCAGACAATTGAATGCAGATGTCTTATGCTCTTGGTGAATAATTTGGGGATGACAGTGTGCAATGTATGTACCATTGTTGCCCTCTGATTAATGCGTTTTGAAATTTTGTTGTAGCTTTTTTTCTTCTTTTCTTTTTATCCTTGAATAGAATGGATTTGAAAAAAATAAGAGTGTGTGACACAGAAATTCATTTGTGGTGCAATGCTAGGATGAAGGGCACTAGCATTAAGGGTGTGAGTGCTACCCACCCTAAGTTGCCTGGATAAAATATGAGGGATAGAAAGAGCTGTGGTCCCTTCCTTGCTGCTTTGCTGCCTTCTGCCTGCCATCAACTGTTTTTCCTCTGCAATGCCTGTCTACCATGCCACCCTGCCTTGGAGCCAGACAATTATGAACTGAAACCTCTACAAACTGTGAGTTAAATAAACCTTTTCCCCTTTGACTTTGGGTGCTGGGTATTTTGTCCCAGCAATGAGAGAAAAGTAACTAAGACAGTCAGCTAGCTCCAAGGAAGGAACATCATGGTGGGAGGGGGCATGATAAAACAAAGCTGCTCAGTTCACAGCAGCCAGGAAGCAGAGCACAGAGGAGAACAGGAGCAGAGAGACACGCCTCAAAGGTTCATTCACAGTGATCCGCCCCC
>RJWM01033260.1:0-20757 GCA_004363535.1 Dasyprocta punctata
GGCCCACAGGGTCGCCAGAGTTAAGGGCTAAGGAACTAGATCCCAAGGCCGAGGGCAGCTGGACAGAAGGGGACAAGGTCGAGCTCATCTGCTCCACACGTGGCTACCCAGAGCCCAAACTCACCTGGAGCCAGCCAGGTGGCCAGGTAAGGGACTTTTCCTCTCCGGCCCCCTCCTCCCGCTATAGGGGACCCTGCCCCCCGCTTCCCCAGGGACCAGCCGTCCCCACCTCTGCCTGCACCCCAAGTCCTTCATCCCCGCACGGGCCTGACCCGAGCCTCCACAGCCGGCAGAGCAGGCCCCCGGTGGACAGGGCTGGGCCAGCAGCTCGCTGACCCTGCGGGTGACCAGTGCCCTGGGCCGAGAGGGCGTCTCCTGCGAGGCCTCCAACTCCCACGGACGCCTCCGCCATGTCTTCCACTTTGGCACCGGTGAGTGACGCAGAGGCCCTGATCAAGGAAGAGCCGGATGCGGTGCTGGCCGGGCCCTGCCACTACTGAGCCCCTCTGCTGTCCCTGCAGTGGCCCCCCAGACCGCTCAGGCTGGAGTGGCTGTCATGGCCGTGGCCATCAGTGTGGGCCTCCTGCTGCTCGTGGTTGCCGCCTTTTACTGCATGCGACGTAAAGGACGCTCAGGCTGCTGCCGCCGCCGAGAGAAGGGGACCCCGTGAGTGGCCACCGTCTCCCACCCAGCCCCAACACTGGTCTCCTTCCCGGCCCCACAGCCTGACCCCAGCTGCAGCCCGAGGCCAGAGCCATTCTCCACCCATGGGTGCCTAACGTCCCTAACGCCCATCCCAGCCTGTCACCAGCTTCCCCAGCCACACCCCAGCCCCACCCCACGACCACCCTCAGACCCGCCCCATCCGACCCCACCCCCACCCAGGGGTGTCACCCTGGGCTTCCTTCCCTCGGGTCCCCAAAGCCAGCCCCACTCCTCACCATCCCCTGCCCCTGCCCCGTTGCTGGTGGGGCTCAGTCCCCATCCAAGGCGCCACCCTCTCCCTGCAGGCCGCCCGGGGAGCCGGAGCTGGGCCGCCCGGGGTCCGAGCGCCCAGAGCACACAGGCCTGCTCTCTGGCGGGGCCGGGGGAGGAGCCCGGGGCGGCAGCGGGGCATTCAGAGACGAGGTGAGTGAGGGCCGGGGTGAGTGGGCACGGGGAGCCTCCTGGGTGCAGGCTGAGTCACCCGTGTACTCCGCAGTGCTGAGCCCGAGACGTCCTGGAGGCTCCAGGCGCCGACCCGAGCTGTGGGCACCAGAGCGCCAGCCCTGCGCCGCCGCCCCTCCTCCAGCCCGGCCAGCCGGGCCAGGCCCTCCCTTCCTTCCTCTGGCTGCCCAGCAGGGACCCACCGCCCGGCCTGGCCTCCGGGAGGGGAGCGGGGAGGGTGGGGGGCTGGGAGGGGGCCTTCCTTCAGGGAGTGTCACTCTCCCAGGCCCCAGAATAGCTCCTGGACCCGAGCCCAGGGCCGGCCTGGGACGAGGCCGGAGGGTCGCTGGCCCAGGCTATTTTTACCTCCTCCCCACGCGGGTCCCCCACCTGAGTCCTGCTACACAGTCTGACACTGGATCCCCTGCCCACCCTCGCCCCCGGCCCTTGTATGCGGACACTGGATTCTGGAATAAATGCTGTCAGTCACTTCGACACCACCAGGTGGCCAGAGCTCCCTGGGGGCAGGGAGGGCCCAGGGGTGCAGGTGCCTCTCCCCTCCTGGTGCCTCTCCCTGCCTTGGGAGAAGCCTGATGTCATGGAGAGGGAAAGGACGGAGAGGGAGAGAGCGAGGGTGTAGAGGTGACTCATCTGCCCAGGGTGGAGGGGAGAGATGCCCAGCCTGAGGGCACCGGGCCTGGGCCCTGAGAACCAGTGGCCGGGCCTGCATGGGCTGTGGCGCTGCCCGCTTAAGGAAACATTCCTACTCTCTGAGCCCCGGGGGAGCGGGGGAGCGGAGCTGGGAGGGGAAGATCTCTCTCTCTCTCTCTCTCTGTCTCTCTCTCTCTGTCTCTCTCTCTCTCTCTCCCCTCTCTCTCCCTCTCCTGCTCTCCCTCTTTCTCCCTCTGTCTGTTTCTCTGCTGTAGAGCCGTGGGACTGAGGGTGGGCTGTCTCCTCTGGGGAGGTCAGAGACCCTGCAGCTGAGGACTGTCTGGGGGAAGAAGTGGGCCACATGAGGGGCCTGGCCAGAGAGAGGAGACAGAGAGACTTTCTGAGACTGAGGAAGAGAAGTTTGAAAGAGGGACAGAAAAAGCTGGCTGCGGTGGTACATACCTGTAATCCCAGGCTTGAAGGAGGCTGAGTCAGGAGGATCTCAAGTTTGAGTCTTGCCAGAGCACTTTAGGCAGAGCCTGCCTTAAAGTTAAAAATAAAAAGGAATGAGGGTATAGCTCACTGACAGAGCCCAGCCTGGCTTCCATTTCCGGCACCAAAAAAAGAAAGACAGAGGGAGAGAGACTTGGGGAGGGTGGGAGGAGGGATGAGCCTGGAAGCCCTGAGGTAAGAGAAAGATTTAGGAGGACAGAGACAAATAAAGGCAGGGACAGGAACACAAAGAACTGGAGCTGAGTGTGTGGTGCTCACCTGTAATCCCGGGGCCCAGGAGACTGAGGCAGGAGGATCACCTTGAATTCTAGGCCACTTTGAGGAGACAATTACAGAAGAAACGAGGAGAGAAACTTGCAAGCAGCATCACTTTAGCACTGGGGAGGTCAGAGAGTGTGGGCACCCGTCGCGTGGTTTTGTCACGGATGGAGGGACTTCACCTCGTGAGCCCAGGTTCTGCGGCATCCTACGGGGGCAGGTCACACGTTGGCCCCTAGAGGGCGCTGCAGTGCTGAGGGCCTGGGGCAGGGTAAACCGGCTGCTGCTGCTGCCCCTAATCTCAGGTGGCAGGAACAAGGCCATTCTCCACCCTTTCTTATTACAGGCAGGCGTGGTGGTGCATGCCTGTAATCCCAACACTCAGGAGGCTGAGGCAGGAGGATTGTAAAGGCCAGCTTGGGCTACATGATGAGTTCAAGACCTGCCTAGATTACATAGCGAGACCCCATCTCAAAACAAAACAAAAGCCATAAATAAATAATTATAACCAGGCATGGTGGCCTGTCTGTAATCCGGGCACTTGAGAGGCTGAGGCAGGAGTATTGCTGTGAGTTCAAGGCCAACCTGGGCTACATAGCAAAACCCTGCCTCAAGAATTTTTATTACAGTAAAAGAGTACTACTAGTACCTTCAAAATACTCCCTCCTCTACTTCAAAGACACTTTTCCCATCCTCGCCACTTTCTGAGGCAGTTCTAGATGGTTTTTTTCATGAGGGTCTTTATGAAATATGATTTTAAAAAAATACAGTGATTGCTGCTGCTGAGTGCCATCCAACAGGAAGATGGGCTCAAAAAAGCATCCCTGGGTATCCTTGTCACTTATTCACTAGATCTGGTACCAGGTGACTTCCGGCTCTTCCCCAAAATCAAAATGACCATGGAAGGTAAATGGTTAGAATAAAATTCAGGACACTGAGGCAGCCAGGACAGTGCAACTCAAGGCACTTTCAGTGGCACAGCTTCAAGGAGGAAGGTTTTATCCTGGCTCACGGTTTCTGAGGTTTCAGTCCGTGGTACTGGTCCCAAGGTAGGAACATCATCGTGGAGGGGCCATACCAGAGGAGAGCCGCTCACTGCGTGGGGACTGGACGCAGAGAGAGCAAGAAAGAGCCAGAGGGAGGGATGCGCTGGCTAAGGGCAGCCCAGTGACCAACTCCTCTAGCAGCTCAGGCCTTAGGGCTTTAGCAGGAGCTCAGCAATGGCCAGTTCAGAAGAGGCTGGCATCCGTGATCTAGTCACACAAGGCTGTGTGTTTGTTTGTTTGAATGTGACAGAGTCTCCCTATGTAGTTCAGATTGGCCTTGACCCCACCAGCCCAGGTTGGCCTCGAACTGGAGGCAATCCTCCTCCCTCAGCCTCCTGAGTGCTGGGATTAGAAACATGTACCACCACACCCAGCTACAAGAGGCTTTTGGGGGGACAGTTTTGATCCAAACTCTAACAGTAAATAAAACCATGGATAGAGGAATGACTACTGTGTGTCAGCAGGTCTCATCCTTCCCTCATGTCATCTATCTGTGACACAATCTATCCCTGTGTGTGGGGTTCTTGGGTCCTTTATATAGCAAAATTGAATACCTTATTTTATTTATTTGTTTATTTATTTGTTTGTTTATTTGGCACCAGAGATCGAACTCATGATTTCACGCTTGCCAGGCAGGCGCTGTGCCACTGAGCTAAACGTCCAGTCCAATCCATATTATTTTTTGAAAAATATAGTCAAGCATGATGGTGCAGCCTGTAATTCCTACATTGGGGAGGCTGAGGCAGGAGGACTACCATGAGTTTGAGGCCAGCCTGAACTTACATAGAGAGACCCTGTTTTAATCAATCAATCAATCAATCAAGTAAGTAAACAAAAATCTGCGGAGGATGCAGGGGTAGGTAGGAGAGCTGGATGAGATGCGGGCAGGAAGTGCCCCACGGGAAGTCAGGCAGATCTGCTCAGCAGTACCTGTGAGTTACTCCAAGGCGGGGACACAGCGGTTACCCTTAGTCTAGGGAGGGATGGGGCAGAAGACACCACTGAGGACGATCCTGGGGAGTGGGAGGGGAGTGGGAGGGGAGTGGACAGATGCCGGGGGCAGGGGAAAGTAGGGCCCAGAGAGGAAGGGGTTCTCCACTCAGCACCTGGTCCCCACATTAATGAGGAAAAGGACCAGATCAACCTTCCAGGAGCGCACACAGGCGTTTGCATGAGGCCGCGCCTCCTGGCATCCCAGGGGATTTGCTTACAGATGGCTTGGGCCCAACTCACTGAGACCCCTCCTTCCATCCTGGCCAGGGCCTGGAGGAAGAGGATGCAGAGAAGGGTGAGTCTGGGCATCTGAGGCTCCAAGAAGTAAAAAGTTTGTAGCGAGCCTCCCTCCCTAGCAACCTTCTGTGACTTCCTGTTGTTCCCAGGAGCTGGGCCGTCCTTCACTGGGCCCTCAGGACCTTCAGAGACACTGCTCCTCACACACCCACTGTATTTCTGCCTTGCTTGGTGACATTAAGTATCCCCTCCCTGGGAGTGCCCTCTCCCCTGTCCCCCACTGTAACAAACCCTGGGCATCCTCAGCGCTGACACCGCCTGCAGCGGTTCTGAAAACTTTCGTCATCACCCTTCTCCCTGGGCTTGGGAAATTGGAGGAATCTGTCTCTTCTGAACTTGGACAGATTTTATCAGTTTGCAAATGACCAAAAAAAAAAAAAAAAAAAAAAAAAAAAAAAAAAAAAAAAAAAAAAAGAAAAGAAAAGAAAAGAAAAAGGAAAAGGAAAAAAAAGGAAGAAAAAAAGGTGGCCGGGCATGGTGATGCACGCCTTTAATCCCAGCACTCGGGAGGCTGAAGTAGGCAGAGCGTAAGTTCGAGGCCAGCTTGGGCTACAATGCGAGCGCAAGATCGGCCTGAGCTACATAGTGCGACCCTGCCTCAAAAAACTAGGGCCGGGAGTTTGGCTCAGTGGCTTAAGGGCCTGTCTGGCAGGCACGAGGTTGTGAGTTCGATCCCCGGTGCTGCCAAAATAAAAAAAAAAAAAAAGAAAAAAGGGTGAGGGGAACTAAGTAAAAATTAGATGCCCAGGCAGGCATGGTGGCATATGCCTATAATCCCAGCACTTGGGAGGCTGAAGCAGGAGGTCGATGAGTTCAAGGCCACCCTGAACTGCATAGTGAAACCCTGTCTCAAAAAGACAAAAAAAAAAAAAAATAGGTGAAAAGGGACAAATTATTTAACCATATAACTGGGCGGACTGCCTTCAGGCATAGCTGGATCCAGGGGCTGAGATCAATTTCTATTCCTGACCCAAAACCAGGGACATAGAAACGCCCTGTTTGGCCAGGCCCAGGTCAGAGGCTCACTTTGTCCCAGAAGGCCTCAAGTGCTAAGGAAACCCAGGGGTTGGGCAGCTGCTGACAGAGGAAAAGAGCGAGGCTGCAGCACAGGTGAAGCACCCAGTGTTGACTCCGAGGCTCCTTCAGGAAGCTGTGTCCACACCTCTTGAGTCAAAGGCTCTTCAGCCAAGTGTGGCCTCGGGGACTCCTTGACCCTGGAAGTTGACTCCCCAGGCATGGGCCCTACCTAGTCATTTGTCAACAAAGTAGCAGTGCTCACTACACACCCGTGTGACCTGGGGGCTGTGTGACTCCAGCCTGCAGGGCTGGGGCTGCTTCCGGGCTTGCCCCGCCCACTTGGTGCCAGGAGAGAAGAGTGGGGGCTCGGGGACCCTCCTACTTCCTGCCGCTGATTCTTTAGCTCAAGAGAGAAAATGCTGCGCAGGCAGGGTTTTGCAAAGAAAGTAGCAGCACGAGGTCTACAGCGATGCACTTATTTGTCCAGCTGGCCTCGGGTCCACCTGTGCGGAGCCTCAGATGCTCCGTATCTGGAGGTCACGGAGCAGGGAAACTGATAGCACAGACTGTCCCGGCCCAAACCCCAGCCTACTACTCCCTTGCAGTGAACTGGGGGTCATGACAGTGGCCCATCCACGGGACTCTTAGGAGGAATAAACTAAGACAAGGCACTTAAAACAGGGGCAGTGCTGCAACTGCCATTTTTTCTCCCCCCTCAACCTACCCCATACTGGGAATTATTACTATTTTGGTACAGGGAATCGAACTCAGGACCTTGTACTTGCCAAGGTGCTGTGCCGCTGAGCTATAACCCCAGCCTGTATTGGGAATTGAATCTAGGACCTTCCCGCTGAGCTACACCCCTAATCCTTTTTTATTTTGACACAGTATCTCCCTAAAGTGCCCAGGCTGGGCTCCAGTTTGTAATCCTCCTGCTTCAGGTTCCCGAAGAGCTGCCTTCACAGGCATGTGCCACCAAACCCCATCAGTCGCATCTGACTTTTTGTAACTCTGACTCTGGGGCCAGGCACTTCATTTCTCTGTCTGTTTCTTCATCGTGTAAGGCACTGTGTGGGTTGAGGTAACACCTGTAGTGCTAAGCATGGTGGCACACGCAATCCCATACTCAGGAGGCTGAGGCAGGAGGTTCGTGGCAAGAGTTCGAGGCCAATCTGAGCTACAGAGTGAGACCCTGTCTCAAAAAATTAAAAAATAAAAATAAAACAGGAGATAACACGTCGTGCGTCTGGAACAGCACCCGCCCACAGTGAGTGCTAAGGATGTTTATCAACAGCGCCTTTATTAAGTCTCCAACCCGGGTCAGTGAGAGCCTGCGCTGCTGGGGACCGCCCCTTTGGGAGGAGAGCCAGGTGTGTGGCAGGTGGAAAGGGCCCGGGCTGCGGGGCTTTCGGGCAAGGAGCCCCCAAAAGCCAGCCCCCGGCCCGCCGCCCGCCCCCCGCCCCCCTGCCCGCGCGCCCTCACGGAGGCTCTGGGTCTCGGGGCTCCAGGCGTCCCCGCCCGCTCGGCCGCGGCTCCCCCGCGGCCAGGAATGTGAGAGGCAGGTGGGGGCGGGGAGGCGCGGGCCGGCGGGAGACAAAGAGGCCGAGTCAGACTGCGACACAAAGACGCGGGGAGGCTAGGGCGGCGGGGAAGTGGGACAAGGACACGGGGAGGGACGGCAGGGTCCCGAGCCCGGCCCGGCCAGCACGGCGGAGCGCGGCGCGGTCTGTGCTGCCCCCTAGCGGGCGGCACGGGAACCGAGGCCGCGGGAGCGACAGGGCGCGGACAGTGCGCGGGAGAAGGGACCCGGAGACGCCAGGCGGGAGGGTCACCGAAGACAGAGGGACGGACAGAGTGGCGGAGAGAAACCGAGGCACAGACACAGCAAGAGACAGACAGACACGGGGAAACAAGAGAGACATAGAGAAACAAGAAAGAGTCAAAGGGACGGAGAGTCATGGGGACCAAGCGACAGAAACACAAAAGAGAGACCAGAAACAGCAACCCTGAGGCATTAAGAACGGAAAGACCCAGACAGAAACAGGGACGGACGAAAGGGAGCTACAGAGATAGTGACAGAGACACTCAGATACGGCAACGCCCAGGATCCGGGCAGAGACTAAAAAGAGACTTGGGTAAGTGAAGAGGCGCCAGGCACACGGCCCAGATGAGGGGGCGGAGCCTCGGTGTGTAGGCGGGGCTCCAAAGGGGCGGGCCTATGAGAACCCGCAAGTCTCACGCAAGTATGGCGAGAGTGGCCCGGCTACGCAGAAGGGGGCGGGATTAAGACTGTGGGCAGGGCCGAGGCCGGGCGGGACTGAGTTCCTGAGGAGAATGGACAGGCTACTGGGTAGGCGGGTGGGCGGAGCCTGGATAGGGGGCGTGGCGTCACGGGGGCGGGGACGGCCGGAAGTTCCCAAGGAGGCGTGGCAGAACCTTTGTAAAGCGGCTACCAGGTGGGGGCCGGGCCACTCGGGGACGCCCCGGGAGCGGAGGCGTGGCTAAATGCTAAAGGGGCGGTGTTTAACAGCAGAACAGGGCGGAGATAGAATCTAGGAAAGGAGCGATCCTGGGCGCGATAGTGGGGAGGTGCGGGTATAAAATCCTTGGAGCGGGCGGGCCCAGAACCCTGAGGAAAGGAGGGGCGTGGCCGAACTCCGGGAGGGGGCGTGGCCGCAGCCCCGGATCGGCTCCGAAGGGGGAGGGTAGGGGATAGGTTCAGTGACGTCAGCGAGTCCGAGAGGCCGGAGCTCGGTGAGGGGCCCGGGGCGCGGATCCCGAGAGCCGGGTGAGGAGAGCTGAGCCCGGAGAACCTAGCAGGGGGAGCGGTGACCGGCGGGAACTGGCCCGGAGCCGCACCCCCAAGCACCTGCTCGCCTGCCCAGCGATCGGCCAGAGCGGAGTGGCCCGCAAGCCCCCGCCCGGGCCCAGCCCCCTCCCGGGCCCCCCATGGCCCGGGCCGCAGCCCTCCCGCCTTCGAGACCGTCGCCGACGCTGCCGCTGTTGTCGCTGCTGCTACTGCAGCTCCGAGAAACAGGTAGGAGACAGAGACCCTCCCCTCCCTCGGTAGCACCCTTCTCTCCCCGCTTCCAGCTCCCCGGGCCCCGAGGCCCCTCTCGCGCCCTTTTCCAGGCAGGGCCTACCGACTTCTATATAGACGCACCCCATCCTTTCCGATTCCCCAACCCCTCCTCTCGGCGTCCCTCACCCGCCACACCCTGTACCCCACCCGCCCATCCCGCCCATCCCGCCCTGGACTTGGGAGCCCAAGGAGTTAAATCTGAGGTCTGCCGAGGCCTCCCGCCCCCTTCCTCGCCCCACCGGTCCGTGGTACTGGACCCGTTCCTGGCTTGCTGCCGGCCCCAGGAATGTGGGGAATGTGCCTCCCCCAGGGGGAGGGTCGTGATGATGGCCAAGGAGACCCCGGTCCCAGTGTTTCCTTTTTGCCAGGGTTGAGAGTCTGGGCCCGGGAAGACGAGGGCAAGGGCCGGCCGTCGAGGTCTAGCAAAGGGTGGAGAGCTTGGACTTCGGGGTCTTGGGCGACGGAGAATGAGAGCTGGGGCGACCTGGAGGGAGAGAGCCTGAGCCTGGACCAGCTCTCATCGGGAGTTTGCAGTCTGAGATCACTAAATCCAGAAAAATAAAGGCCTGGAGTCCTTGTCCTGCCCGGAATCCTGGCTAGATCAAGGCTAAAGGCTGTTTACTAAGTGGGGTCGAGGTAGATTTGGGGACACGAGGGGCTCCAATTTGTGAGTTCTGGATTGGATTGTGGCCTGGGCCCTCCAACTCCTGGGTTCCTGGTGGGTCTGGGGGCCGGAGGCTTGATCTGGCGGGCTTCAGATGGAACTGGGCGGAGGAATGTCTTCTGAGAGCCGGACGCTGAGGCAGGAGGGTGCTTCCTTTGGCCTTCAGATAGAATCAAGGACTGGCCACTTTGTCCAGAAGTTGGGGGCTTATGCAGCTGAGTCTGGGTGGGTCCAAAACCTGGGGTGACTGGTGCCTTCCTGTCTCGGAGCAATCAGGCCCTGGAAGTTTCCCAGGTATCGCTTTTGCCTGGCCGGGGTGGGGCAGGCGGGACGGGAGCTGTCCTGTTCCTGGTTCCGGACTCCCGGTTTCGGGGACCTTATCTTTCCTCTTGTCGTGCCTTTGTCCTCGGAGCCGCTATGGGGGTGGAGCTGCCGAGCCAATCCGAGCACCTTCCCTGCTCCCCCCCACCCCGTAGGGGTGCGGCCCACAGAGGAGGGAGAGGCTGAGAGGGCACAGGTGAATGAGCAGGTGCCACCCCTTGCAGGTGACAGGCTGTTCCCAGCTAGAAACTCGAGGATGCTGGAGTTTCCCAAGGGTTTGCCTAGAGAGGGGCCCAGGAGGCTCCTGGGGAAACCCAGTGATTCCTCTGGCCTAAGCTCCCATGATGTGCCTGAGTTCTTATCCAGCCTCAGCCCCAGACCATCGCCTGCCTCTTCCACTTCCTGCCTCCCTGGTGTCGGCGAAGGACAAATGAGATCAGAACAGCACCTGGGATGAACCCCAGACCTTGAGCCAAGTCTCTTGGCGCCTGGTCTCACAGAAGGTTCCTCACCGCCCTGGCAAAGAGTTTCTCTTCCTGTTTCCATGTCGAGGACAAGGAAACAGAGGCTTAGGAAAGGCAGGCCACTTTTGCTGGGTCCCACGGCCGTCCTGGGCAGCCAGACTCTAGGGCCTGCCCTCTGGATGCTAGCTCTTTGCTTGCCTGGGTGTGCCCCAAAGTGCTTCTGAGCCTCCATTTCCTTTGTAAAACTGAGGTGACAGGGTCCCTTCCCTGCAGGATCCCTGGGAAGGTTCAGAGGTCCCACAGTGCCTTGGGGACACTGGGAAGGGGCCTTCCCTTCCGACCAACTTCATCCTTCTGCCTCTGCTTGCAACAATCTCAACCCCCTTCCCTTTCTCTCTCCTCTTTCCTCCCTCCCTCCACTCTCTGCCCTCTTCCTCTCTTCCCTTCTTACCCTTTCTCTCTCCTCCTCTGACTCCTCCTCCTCCACCTCCCCATCTCTCTCCTTTCCCTCCATCCTGTTTCCCTGCCCCTCACTCCTGTCCCCCTCAGTGACCTCCTGGGAATACAGGTGCCCCATGTGGACCCCCGGCCAGCCTGCCCCTGCTTCCTCCGGAGTTCTCTGCTCCTCCGTGTCAGCTCTGCAGCCCCACGCAGGCCTGGCGGGGAAGGGGAGGAGGGGACTGCAGGCTGAGCTGTCCCTTCTCGTTAGGGAAGGGGACTGAGCAGGAGAACTGCGGGGACAGGATCCACAGAGAGGACAGAGATACAGGGGTGGGGACAGAAGCCAGCAGCGGGAGAGGGCAGGACCAGATTGGGGCACGAGGGTGGTGCACCCCTAAGAATGGCACAGAGATGGCGGGGAGTGACATCCAGCCCAGGGAGGGGGCAGAAAGACACTGGGGAGGGGTGAGACTGGCGGGGGGAAGGGAGGCAGGGAGAGACAAGAGTGAGGGCAGGGACAGCCAAGGGGACAGGGACTTGGCGATGCGCAGGGAACAGACCCCAGCCTAGGGGGGACGGGGTGCATTGACCCCTGGAGGTCAGGGCACAAGGAGCCACAGGCCAGCAGTGTGTGGCACCACAGGGAGTGGCAGACATGGTAGGGACAAGGAGCTGTGCGCTGGGCCAGCTCCCCCGCCCTGCCTGGGACGCTGTTACATTTTTAATGTCCCAGCAATGCTGAGAAATGGAGCAGGAGGGGGAGGGGAAGAAGGGATCCAGTGAGGTGGACCGGGCAATGAGAAAGTGTGTCAGGGGTGTGGAGAGACAGGCGGCAGGGAGGCCCCTGGTCAGAAACACAGAGACACCCTGAGAGATGTGGCCCAGAGACACTGAGACCAGAGCCCCTGGGAATCGCTGGCAGAGGCAGATGCTGGGACAGGAGACCCAAACCCGGAAGAGAGGAAAGAACGTGAGAGAATGGAAGCCTGGCGTGGTGGTGCATGCCTGTAATCCCAGCACTTTGAGAGGCAGAGGCAGGAGAATCTCATGTGCAAGTTCCAGCTCACCCTGAACAACTTAGGGAAACCTCGTCTCAAAATTAAAAAAAACAAGAAAAAGTTTCTGGCTGGGTACGTCGTTCAGTGCGAAGGCCGTGGGTTCCGTCTCAGTACTCTGCAAAGCAAAGGGAATGAAAGGAGGGGGAGAGAAGGGAAGGGGAGGAGAGTGGGAGGGGAGATAGAAAATAAGAGGACTGATTCGGGGGACATGGGTGTGTCTGTGGTTATGAGAAGGTTCTGGAATTGATTGCGGTGATGGACATACAACCCTGTGGCCACACTAAAAGGCACTGAACGGGACCCGTGGGGTGGGTGGCATGGCACGGGGATTACAGCAAGATAAAACTGGTCGAAAGAGAGGGTTGAGAGAGGCCAAAGCCGAGCCCTGGTCCCTGAGAACCAGCACAGGCCAGGGACTTCAGGAGACACCCGGGGGGAGGCAAAGCCTGGGCCAGAGTCCCCAGGACTGAGGTGTGAACTCCCCCAGCAGGATGTGGGCGGGATCTGCCCACCCAGCCAGGAAGAGCTGTGCTGGAGATTCGGACCCAGGAGTCACTCCCAGCTGGGGGGAGTGGGGACTGAGCCCCTGCTCTGGGTGGGGACAGGGTGGACTTGAAGGGACAGGAGGGGACGGCTCTTGGCCATGCGTGGTGAAGGCCGGGAGGCAGGCAGAGCAATCCAGGCCCAGGCCCAGGCCCGTGGTAGCCCTGGCTGCTGCTGCGCACCCCAAGGCTGGCTCTGGGTTTCCGCTGTGGGGGTGGACACTGTGATTAATGCAATTAATTAATTAACCAGGTGGCTGAGACAGCAGCTGAGGCCGGCGCTCCAGGCACGGCACGCAGAGCTTCAAGGGCCTCTTCGAGAGTCTCGCCACGCCCGCCACGGGAGGGGCTCGTGGGCTGTACAGGCTGGGGGTGGGGAGGGCTCCCAGACAGGGCCTGAAGGGCCAGCCAGGCCGGGATCCCAGGGTCGGATCCAGCCTCCTCCCTCTGATCCGGGGTCCAGGCCCCAGATCCTAGCCCCACTGCCCTGCGGCTCCCGGAATCACTGTCTGCCTCCTTGGCATCTCTCTTTCTCTCTGTCCCTGTCTGCTAAAGCTCTCCCTGGGCCCCAGCTTCCCCCGCTGGCATGGATGGAAGCCCGCAGGCCCAGCCCACAGGGACGGGAAGTGTGGTTGGGGACCCAGCTGACACCTCTGTTACACTGTCGCCAGGCTGACTTGCGCAGGGAAGCCGAGGGCTGCCAGAGCTGTGTTGTAGCCACGGTCCTCTGGCGTGGCGCTGGCCTTGTCCCTGCCAAGGTCAGGAAGAGGCTGCACTGGGCTGGACATGGTCCTCACCCTGTGCCGGTGCTCCTGCCCGCTTCATTCCCCGACCCCAGCTGCGCACCCCATTCTCTCCTAACTGCCACCCGCCATGGCCACCCAGTGCCCTCAGGACAAAGCCCCAGCTCTGACTCGGCCTAGCGCACCAGGATTCCGGGCCCCTCTCTGTTGTACCTATCTGCGGGGCCCCGCTTGTACCTATCTGCGGGGCTCCAACAGTGTGCAACCCTGTCCGGGCTCTGGGGAAGAAGCACTGAACACGGTAGACATCGATCTCTGCCCCTAGGGCTGATATGCTAGTGGGGGAGATAAGCAGGGTTCTAGACAACAGATGGTGGTCAGTGCTGTGGGGGAAAAGGGAGCAAGATCCAGGAGTCCTTGCTACTGTCCATATGGTCGTCAGGGAATGCTTCAGTGAGCAATAGACCTGGAGGGCAGGAAGGAAGAAGCAGCGAGACTGGAGCAGGAGTATGAGCAGCAAGTGCAAAGGCTCTGAGGCAGGACTTGCATGATGTTTAAAGAGTGATGGGGAGGCCAGCTTGGGGGAGATGGGGTGAGGAACAGGGTAGACAAAGGCATGTGGCCTTTGTGTGGGCCACCACAAAGTCAAGCTTTGTCCTGAGTAAAGACAGCTGCATGGAGGCAGAGCAGAGGGACATGGTCTGCCATAGCCACACTGTGGAGACATCCCGAGGGGTCGCTGCCATCTTCCTAGACCAGGGTGGCCCTGAGGAGGAATCCCACATGGTCCCGGGGAGGCGATTTGCAGATAAAGCCTACAAGGTTTCTTAATGGGCTTCCAGTGGCCGGAAGGGAAAAAGAAGTCAGGATGACTCCAACGTTTTGACCCCACAGTCTTCCCTGAGGCAGAAATGCCTTAAAAGTAGCCTCTCTGCCCCTTCCCCTGGCTGGAACTGTCCTGTTCATTCATTCAGAACTGGAGACCTAGAAGGTGGTGTCAGATGGAGTATTACCTTTTTCCCAACATGCAAAGTTAAAGGAGGAAAGGTTTGTTTAGCTCACAGCTAGTAGAGGTTTCAGCCCATGGTCAGCTGGCACCAAAGGCAGGGGGGCGTGGCAGAGAGGCATTGCAGAGTGGAAACAGTGCATGGCGGGCCGGCAGGTGAGAGCGCAGGCGCCCACATTCTGTCCCTCGCATTTCATGCAGGCTGCCCACCTAGGGCGGGTGGAGCACTCACACCCTTAATCCTAGCATCACACACTCTAGATCCAGCCACCTCTGAAAAAGGCCCAGCTCTGACCGCATGAGGCTTTGCGGGGGACATCTAGACACAAACCGTAACAGGTGGGATTGTAGCAAATGGGGCCTAGGACTTCATTCATTCAGTCCACACACACTGAGCATCTGCTGCAGCCCACCCTTGCAGACCTGGGAGCAGCTGTGAACAGTGATCCCTGCCCTGGGGCGCTGGTGTCCAAGGAGGACAAGACATGCAGATGTCTGGAACAGGAAAGACAAGATGACCCCACCCCAGGCGACAGATCTGCTTAAGGGATTTGCCTCAGGAAGTTAAGAGTGGCTCTGTGTGATTTCCGGTGACACCAGGCCACCTTTCTATCTGCAATCCATTCTGTCCAGCTCACCCCTTGCTCTCACACCTCCTTGACTGAAGTCAACTCTTCCCCAGCTGGAGAACCATCTGTAGCTCCCCCTTGCCTCCCCCTGCACCCTCAGGACACTGAGCTCCTTGACCCAACACTGCTTTGCTCTCTTTGTGGTAGCTCACGCAGGCCCAAGGTGGCTTTTCTCAAATGCCCTTCTCTTGGGGCACTCTAAGATGACAGGTCTTAGCACCTTAGGGGTCTGGGGAAAGCCCAGAGGGAGCCCTGTGTAAGAGGAAGGCCTTGCCTTAGCCCACCTAACTGAGTCCTAGGAGCCCCATATCCTGAGTTTGTTATTTGGTTTTTGTGCTGCTGGGGCTAGTAACACATACCTGTAACCCCAGCACTCTGGGAAGCTGAGGCAGGAGGATCTCAAGTTCAAACCCAGCCTGGGTAACTTAGGAATTTAGGTAGACCCTGTCTAAAAAAAAAAAAAAACAAAAACAAAAAGGCTGGGGATGTAGCTCAGTGTGAAGACCCTGTGTTCAATCCCCAGTGCTAAGACAAAATCAATAAATGAACCCCTGGGTGCCCCAGCAAGTGCGTGCAGAGCCAGCTGCAGCAGCATCGGCCCCTCGGGGTTGAGCCACTGTGCCGGTTCCCGCAGAAAGCACAGGACTGGGGTTGTCGGGGTCCCGTGCTGCAGCTGGGCTTGGGAAGCCGATTGCTCAGCGGGGAAGGGATGGAGCCAAGGGAGCCCTCATCCATCTGTCACAGATCTGATGCTCTACCCCCCAACTTCCATCCCCTGCAGAGGGGGAGCCCCCCTTTCCCACGGTGGCTTGAGTGTGACACGTATCTGACTTGTGTGTGTGTCACTTGGAGGTCTTCACTCATGGCTTCTTCCCCAGTGCTCCCGGGATGGTGCTTGTCCATGGGACCCTCATGAGGGCCACCTGTTGATGTCCCCCAGGTTCCTTTGTGCGAGGAGCTGAGGCTGTGCACACTTCACTCTCCACCAGCAGCAGCTGTCCCTGGAGATGGTGTGGTGACCTGGGCCCTGCAGGGACACACAACTCAGGGCCGAGCATCAAGGGCCACTTGTAATTACAGCAACCTAGTGATGTTTATTTAACAAGCTCTCATCTCCAGCTTCCTGAGGCCCCATTAGTGCTCCACAAATATTCTTGAACCCTCATAACAACCCCTAGGACATAGAGCCCTATTATTATCCTCATTTTATAGCTGGGAAACCAAGGCACAGGGAGGGTGAGTGCCTTGTGTAAGGTCACACAGCCCGGAAGTGGCAAAGCCAGGATTCAAAACCCTGAAGTCTGTGCCCATGGTCATCATACTGTACTGCCCCAGGCGGCCCAGAAAGTCTTCCTTGTTCCGGTTTTTGTTAGAAGTGAGGAAATCTCTGGGGATATAGCTCAGTGGTACAACACTTGCCTGGCATCCCCAAGGCCTGGGTTCTACCCCCGGTGCTGCAGAAAAGAGATGAAGAGAAGGGAATAAGGGAAAAGAAGGAAAAGAAAAAGAAAGCTGGGTATGGTGGCACATGCCTGTAATCTCAGTACCTGGGAGGCTGAGACAGGGGGAATCACCAAGAGTTCAAGGCCAGCCTGGGCTACATAGTGAGTTCAAAGCCGGGGTGAACTATATATAGCCAGACTGTGTCTCAAAAAAGAGAAAAGAGAAAAGATCTGTGATATAAAATGAAGGAGCCAGGTGCTAAAGGTCATCGGTGATACCATAGGACTTGTATCATATGGATGAGGAGTGGGGATCTAGAGACAGAGGTGGACCCCAAGTGACTACTCAGTGGGGGTGAGATTTCTTACGGAGACACTAACAGTGCCCTAAAGCTGACGCTGGCAGGGAACGCGTGACTCCGGAACAAGACTAAAAGCCCTCGCGTTGACCGTGTTAAGTGATCGGCGCTGGGTGAGGGCTCTGTTCTTGCAGCCGCGTGGCTGCAGCCCTCTGTGCTCCAGGCAGGAGGTATTCTGTGTTACCACAACTTAATTTTCCATGCCTAAGATTATTACCAGTAATTCCATCATAACATGTAATCTCATTATGATTTTATGAAATAATTCCTGGCATACAAGTCCTAAAATCCTTCAACTCTCCCAAGTGATTTCAAAGAGCATTTTGTGTGTATGTGTGTGTGTGTGTGTCTGTCTGTCTGTCTGTCTGTGTGTTCCAGTACTGGGGAAGAGCCCCAGACTTCTACACGAAGCTACACCCCCAGACCTCTTTTTTTTTTTTTTAAATAGAATCTCACTAAATTGGTAAATGGCTCTGGCTAGACTGAAACTTGACCTTCCTGCCTCAGCCTCCCTTAGTGCTGGAATCACAGGAATTCACTGTTAGTCCGCCCCCTCAGGGTTCCTCAGGGTGGGTGCTGGTCTCCGGGAGAGCAAGGCAAGATTACAGGGTTGGGGCAGAGCCTCTGAGGCGGTGAGAGGCTCAGGGCAGAGTTGATCTCCCTGGCCAGAGAGGTGTGCCTCCATCGTCATGCTTCCAAAAGAACACAAAAGAAGCCAGAAAACCCCAAAAGGAGCTGGGGCGGTAATGGTGCATGTCTGTAATCCCAGCACCTTGGGAGGCAGGGGCAGGAGATGAGTTAGATTTGAACCCAGCCTGGGAAATTTAGCAAGATAATGAGTGAGACCTTGTCTCAAAATAAAAAATACAAAAGGAGTTAGGGATGCAGCTCTGGGCAAAGGCTCTGGATTCAATGTCTAGGACTGAAGGAAAAAAGAGAGGATGAGGCACAGCTAGTTTCCCGAAAGCTGAACACTTAGAGTCCCCAGAGATTGGCGCCACCGCCCAGGGCAGGAAGCCCCGTGCTGCTGATCGCCGCGCCTTGCCCTGTGGGCGTCTTGATTTGTATTCTTCATAATATCCTCTAGAGCAAGCCAGTGAAGCTGGTTCCCTGAGTTCTGTGAGTGGGTGAAACAAATTAAGGGAAACCAGGCATGGTAGCATGTGCCTTTAGTCCCAACTACTTAGGAGGCTGAGCCAGGAAGATCTCTTAGACCCAGGTGTTCAGGACCAGCCTGGGCAACACAGGGACACTGTCTCAGAAACACACAGAGCCAGGTATGGTGCTGCACTCCAGTGATCCCAGCACTTTGGTGGCTGAGACAGGAGGATATTTGTGAGTTTGAGGCCAGCCTGGGCTGTACATAATGAGTTCACAACCAGCCTGGTCTACATAGCAAGACGCTGTCTCTAAAGGAAAAAAAAAAAAGTGCGACCCTTAAAAAAAAAAAAACACAACCAGGAGCCCGCAGCTGTCACCTGGGGTGGGAACTATGTTCACGTGACGGGGTCACAGTGGAATGTGGGACTCCCCATAGAGATCTGGTGCTGCTCGGTGGGGGGCCTGCGTTCTGGTGTCAGAGTGGGATGTGAGGGTGTAGTGGAGGACAAAGCTGGACTCTGCGTCCTTCTGTTCACCAGCTGAGACTTGCATTTCCCTGACTGTCCCCAAAATGGGCTTTCCAGCCGACTCTCCCGCCTTAAGATGCTACTGCGAGGATGTGGCCTGTGTCCCCTGCCCAGATCTCCCTGCTGGTCCCGCCTGGCCCGGAGGCCTCTGTCCCCCCAGCCTCGCCTTCTTCTCTCCTCAGGAGCCCAGGATATGCAGGTCCAAGTGCTCCCCGAGGTGCGGGGCCAGCTGGGTAACACCGTGGAGCTGCCGTGTCACCTGCTGCCACACACCCAAGACGTCAACGTCACGCAGGTGACCTGGCACCGCCTGAACGGGGTCTCGGTGGCTGCCTTCCACCCCAACTTCGGCACCCACTTCCCCAACCAGCAGGCCAGCCAGGAGCGGCTGGCCTTCGTCAGAGCCGGCCAGGGCGCCAAGGCCAACCTGTACGATGCCACGCTGGCCATCCGAGACCTGCGCCTGGAGGACGAGGGCAACTACACCTGCGAGTTCGCCACCTTCCCCAAGGGCACCCGCTCAGGGGTGACCTGGCTCCGAGTCATCGGTAAGCAGTGGGGTGCCTCACAGGGGCACCCCCTCCCCATCCATCTCCCTCTGTCCCGGCAGTGAGGGTGGCTCTCCCTGTGACGTCACTCAGCCGGCAGGTGTTCGTTAGGGACCTGCTGTGCACCAGGCGCCCTCTCTGGCTGCTGAGGATACAGCAGGCAACAATGTGTGGTCAGCACATTTTTATTGAGCGCCTACTAGGTGCTTTCCTAGGTTTTCAGGGTGATGCACTAATACAGAACTCCCTGCTCTCCTGCGCCAGAGTACGTAAATAATGTGAATATGAAACTGGGCATGGCCAGGCGTGGTGGCGCACGCCTTTAATCCCAGCACTCGGGAGGCTGAGGTAGGAGGAGCATCATGAGTTCGAGGCCAGCTTGGGCTACAGCGCGAACACAAGGCCGGCCTGAGCTACATAGTGCGACCCTGCCTCAGAAACTAGGGCCAGGAGTTTGGCTCAGTGGCTTAAGCACCTGCCTGCTTGGCAGGCGTGAGGTTGTAAGTTTGATCCCCGGTGCCTCAAAAAAAAAAGAGAGAGAGAGAGAAAAGAAAAAGAAACCAGGCCGGGCGTGGTGGCGCACGCCTTTAACCCCAGCACTCGGGAGGCTGAGGTAGGTGGAGCGTTGTGAGTTCAAGGCCCACTTGGGCTACAACGCGATCGCAAGGCTGGCCTGAGCTACATAGTGTGACCCTGCCTCAAAAAACCAGGGCCGGGAGTTTGGCTCAGTGGCTTAAGTGCCTGCCCTGGCAGGCGTGAGGCTGTGAGTTCAATCCCCGGTGCTGCAAAGAAAAAAAAAAAAGAAGAAAAGAAAAAAAGAAAAAGAAACCAGGCATGGTTCTGCCAGCCTGTAATCCCATCACTCTGGGAGGCTGAGGCAGGTCAGTCCCAAATTTGAGGTCACCCCGGGCAATTTAGTGAGACCCTGTCTCAAAATACAAAAACAATAAAGGTCAGGGAGGGGGTGTAGCTTAGTGCAAAGGTCCTGAGCTCCATCTCCAGTACCAAATAAATAAATATAAAAAAACAGAGTATAAGGCAGGCAGTTCTAGGCTCTGTGGAAGTTGAGGGGGGCAGGTTGCAGCCCTAGCCAGGGAGGATTGGTGATTCTTAAAAACTAAAAGGAGGAAGTGGAGCCCCGTGGGTATCTAAGAGAGGAGAGATCCAGGCAGCAGGAGGGGTATGTGCAAAGGCACTGTGGCAGGACACATCTGGAAGGAAGTAAAGAAGGAAGAGTGGGTGCAGATGTGTGAGTGGGATGGAGTGAATAGAGGGGTAGAGTCACGGAGCTGGTGGGAGACGATCATGGACTGTCTCATGGTCCTAATGAAGACTTCAGTTTTGTCCTGAGAATAGAAGGTACCTAGGCAGTGAGCATGAGGGACAGGCCAGCCTGGGGGCTGTGGGGAATGGGAGGTGGATGCTGGGAAACCTTGGCACAGGCAGTGGCTGAGAGAAAGGGATGTGGGGCCCAGTGCAGGCAGGCGGGGTGTCAGGGCAGGCTCCCAAGCGAGTCCTGGACACGAGCAGAGGGTGTGGTGTACTCAGGAGCCAGGAGGTGGGCACCAGCCCCGTGCGTTCCAGGGATAGACAGCGGCTGGCGGGCTGGGGACAGCCTGGGGCTGGGCGCCCTCTCTGCAGCAGGAAATCACTTGGGAGGCTGAGGCAGGAAGATCACTGAGTTTGAGGCCAGCCTGAACTGAATGAATAGCATGACGCTGTGTGAAAAACCAAAATAAATAAATAATAACAACAACTGCCAGGTACCAGGCACTGTAGGTACTGGGAGTAAAGCAGCCTCTGTGTTCCAGACGCTCAGACACTGCAGGGAAGCTGAGCAGAGCACAGGGACGTCCCCTCGAGGAAGCGCGACCTGGGCTGGCATCGGGGACCCTGCAGTGGGCAGGAG
>RJWM01033261.1:0-20768 GCA_004363535.1 Dasyprocta punctata
AGGGGAACACACGGCCAGCCTCACAGCCCACAGAGTACAAGGATCCAGCACCATAGTTTGGGGATGTGCCCTGGCTAGCCACGGGGATATTGGAGGATTGGAGCTCTACCCAGAACAGTGTTCAAGTGCAGTCTATTGGGAGACTGCGTGACCAGCCACACAGACCCCAGAAGAAAATGACAAAATGAAAGCACAAGATGCAGTCGCAGTGCCCCAGCCCACCGAAAGCAAACTCAAGAGAGTGAAATGGAAGACAAACAACTGAACTTTATGAAATGATAGCAACTGAAGTAAAGAAACAACTCCATGAAGCTACAGAGGAAATCAGATCAGAAATAATCTCTCAGCTAAAAGATGAAATGACAAACATTATGAAAGAAATGCTGTGTGTATCTAAAGAAGGTAAAGACTAGAAAATAGAAGAACATAAGAAAATGATGGAAACTTTGAATGAACAAAATAAGACACAAATAGAATGCATGAAACAGATTCAAAGGGAAATTCAGGAAATTAAAAATTCCATTGAAATTTGACAAAACTGCTTCAATGAAACTGAAGATAGAATCTCAGACCTTAAAGACAGCATGGAAGCTTACGATCATGAAAGAAAATATCTCTTAAAAATAACAAGGAACCATGAAACCACAATGCAACAGCTGCAAGAAGACGCCAAGAGAAAGACATAAGATTAATAGGCATCAGTGAAAAAGCAGGGGTCAATAGTAACGACCTGTAAAGACTATTTGCAGAAATAATAGCAGAAACTTTTCCAAACATAGGAAGAGAATATGATATACACATAAATGAGACATGCAGAGCCCTTTTAGCCATAGCTAAAATAAATCTTCACCCAGACATATAATAATTAGAATATCAGAAATTGAGCACAAGAACAAAATACTAAAATCTGTCAGAGAAAAGAAACAGACCACCTATGAAGGAAAGCCTACTAGAATTATGACAGACTTCTCAACACAAACCTTCATGTCAAGAAAACCATGAAGAGAAGTATTTCAAATCCTGAAAGAAAACAACTTCCAACTCACACTGATGGATCCTGCAAAACTATCTTTAAAAACTGATGGAGAAACAAGACACTTTCACAACCAAGAACAACTGAACAAATTTATGACTACCAAACCAACACTACAAAGAGTACTGCAAGACACTCTAGAAACAGAAAAATATAACTACAATCCTAATAACAACAACAAAAGGGAACGAATAAACAGGGCAAATAATTAAACAGAAAATGTAGAAAACCAACAACAGAATGACAACATGACAGGGATAAGTCAGTACATGTCAGTTATATCAATTAATGTAAATGGTCTCAACTCACTAATAAATAAAATAGACTAGCAGAGTAGGTTAAGAAATAAAATCCAACAATATGCTGCATACAAGAAACACATATAACTCAAAAGGAAACTCACAGACTAAAAATCAAAGGATGGAAAACAATACTCCATGCAACAGGAACCCAGAAAAAAAGAGGTAGCCATTTTGTTTGCAGATAATGTGAACTTCAAACCAAGAATGATCAAAAGAGAACAAGAAGGTCATTACATGTTTGTCAGGGGAAAATTTCAAGAGAAAGAGATTACTATCATAAATACATATGCACCAAATATGGGAGCATCCAACTGTATAAGACAAATCTTAATAGACATGAAAAACCAAGTAAAAAATATTACAGTTATAATGGGGAACCTTAACACTCCATTGTCACAGAGACAGATCAACCAAACAAAAAATCAGCAAAGAAATAACAAAACTGAAACAAACTTGTGAAAAAATAGACCTAGTAGATGTGTACCAAGTGCTCCACCCATCAACATCAGAATACACATTCTTCTCAGCTGCATATGGGTCATTCTCTAAAACAGATCATTTACTGGTCCACAGAACATGCTTAAGTAAATGCAAAGGAACTGAAATAATTCCATGCATATTATCTGATCATAGCACAATAAAATTGGAGATTAATGACAAAAACTCCACAAGAACTCCATAAACACATGAAAATTGAATAACACTCTTCTAAATAATCAATGGGTCAAAAAAGAAACTAAAGAAGAAATTAAACAATATCTACAATCAAACAAAAATACAAATACAAATTACCAGAACCTGTGGGACACAATGAAAGCAGTCCTCAGAAGGAAATTTATAGCACTAAATTCCCACATCAGGAAAACGGAAAGAACTCACATAAACAACTTAATGCTGTACCTCAAACTTCTAGAAAAAGAAGAGCAAGTCAAGCCCAAAGCCCAAAGGAAGGAAGAAATTATAAAGATCAGAGCAAAAATTAATACAATTGAAAATAAGAAAACAATACAAAGAATTAATGAATCAAAGAGTTGGTTCTTTGAAAGAATCCATAAAATTTATAAACATCTAGCCAACCTTATCAAAAAGAGGAAAGAAAAAACTCAGATCCATGCAAAAAAGAAATGAGAAGTGTGAAATCACTGCACACCCTGTGAAAATATAAGATCATCACTATCTATTTCAAAAACCTTTACTGCCACAGAAGAAATGGACAGATTCCTGGAAACCTATGAATTACCAAAGCTGAATCAAGAAGATATAAAACTGCTAAATAACCCAATTTCAGCTAAAGAAATTAAAAATGGATTAGAACCTTACTAACACAGTAAAGCCAAGGTCCTGATGGATTCACTGCTGAATTCTACAAGAGACTGAAGGAAGACTTAATGCCAGCACTCCTCAAGCTCCTCAGTGAAATTGAAAGAGAAGCAAGTCTCACTAATTCATTTCTGGAGGTAGGTATTACCCTAATACCAAAAGCAGAGAAAGACTCAACCAAAAAAGAAAATTACAGGTCAATCTTCATAATGAACATAGATGCAAAAATCCTCATAAAATAATGACAAATAGAATACAGCAAGTCATCAAGAAGATTATACACCATAATCAAATGGGATTTCTTCCAGGAATGAAGGGAGGATTCAACATACACAAATCAATTAATGTAATACACCATAACAACACAACCAAGGACAAGAATCCCATGACCATCTCAATAGATGCAGAAAAAACTTTCCACAAAATTCAACATTCATTCATGAGAAAAACCCTACAGATAATCTGAATACATGGTCTTTACCTCAACCTGATAAAAGTCATATATTATAAACCAACCACCAACACCTTATTAAATGGAGAAAAACTGAAAACTTTCAACCTAAAATCAGGAACAAGACAAGGATGTCCATTATCACCACTCCTATTCAATATAGCTCTGGAAATATTAGCCAGAGCAATTAGACAAGAGAAAGAAGTAAATGGAATAAGGATATGAAAGGAAGAAGTTAAATTAACATTATTTGCAGATGATATGATACTCTACATAGAAGACCCCCAAAAATACACTGAAATATTTCTAGATGTAATACCCAAATTCAGTAATGTTGCTGGACACAAGGTCAACACTCAAAAATCAATAGCATTCCTGTACACAAACTACAAACTCACTGAGAAAGAAATAAGGGAAACCACATCCTTCACTATAGCATCCACAAAATGAAATAATTGGGAATCAATCTAACAAAATAAGTAAAAGATCTATACAGTGAAAATTACATTACTCTGAAAAAGGAAATCAAAGAGGATTTCAGAAAATGGAAAGATATTCCCTGTTCATGGGGAGGAAGAACAAGCATTGTGAAAATGGCTATTCTCCCAAAACTGTTACACAGGTTTAATGCAATCCCAATCAAAATACCACTTGAATACTTCACGGAGCTAGAGAAATCATTCCTGAAATTCATCTGGAACCAGAAGAGACCTAGAATAGCAAAGGCAATTCTGAGCAGCAAAGGTAAGTCAGGAGGCATCACAATCCCAGACTTGAAACCATATTATAAAGTTACTGCGATAAAATCAGCATGTTACTGGAGTAAAAACAGGCCTGAAGATCAGTGGAATAGATTAGAAGATACAGTCACAAATACAAACACATTCAGCCCACTCATCTTTGACAAAGGGGCCAAACACGTGCATCGCAAGAAAGATAGCCTTTTTAATAAGTGGTGCTGGAAAAACTGGCTTTCTATATGCCATAAACTAAAACTAGATCCATGTATATCACCATGCACTAAACTAAAGTTAAAACAGATCAAAGATCTGAATATTAAAACAGAGACATGAAATCTGCTGGAAGACAAAGTAAAAATCTTGATGACATAGGAGTAGGCAGAGAGCTCATGATGGAAAATCAAGCTGCATGGAAAATGCTTCCCAGAATCAACAACTGGGATCCCATCTTATTAAGAAGTTTTTGCATGTCAAAGGGAATCTCCAACAGTGTGAAAGGAAAACCCACGAATTGGCAAAATGGCTTAGACAACTGTCCATCAGACAAAGGACTTCTATTTAAAACACATAAAGAATTGAAAACAATCATGCACCTAAAATTCAAGGACCCAATCCAAAAATGGGCAACTGAGATGAATACGCACTTCTAAGAGGAAGAAATACAAATGGCAAATAAATATATGAAAAAATGTTCAACATCAATGGTCATTCGGGAAATGCAAATTAAAACACTGAGATTCCATCTCACTCCAGAAAGAATGACCATGATCAAAAAATCAACTAAAAAAAATGCTCGAGTGGCTGTGGGGAAAAAAGAACTCTTCTCCACTATTGGGGGAGAGTAGGCTGGGTGCTACCACTGTGGAAATTAGTGTGGGTGATTCCTCAAGTAGCTAGGATTAGAGATTCCATTTGACCCAGCTCTCCCACTTCTGGGCATTTCCCCAGAAGAATTGGAAACATCATACCACAGTGAAATTTGTGCCCCCATGTTTATAACAACCCAATTTGTAATAGTCAAGTCTTGGAAACAACCCCAGTGCCCATCAGTTAAGGAACAGATAAAAAAAGTTGTGGTATTTTTATACAATGGGGTACTACTCCACTCTCAAGAAAGATTGCATTGAGACTTTTCTAAGTAAGTGGACATGATTGAGACCATATTCATTAGTGAAATAAACTCGCATGTGTAAATACCATATTGTCTCCCTGAAAAAGTATGTATGATCCAAAATTTACAATAAATACTGCATAACGGTAAGAAACTGCTTGAAGTACAAAAGTAATTGGGACACAGGAAAGGAGGAAAGAAGGAAGGGAAAAGGAAAAAGACATAAATTTGTATATATGTATACAAAGGATAGGTAAAATGACTATACTACTAAAATATATTGGTTATTAAAAAAGAATACTTAATTCTCATATGATTAGATCAATTTTGCATGTCTATATCTGTTAATCTAAACAACCCTTTTGAAGGTAATGATGTGTAATGTTGCAACCATTGTCAAATTCCTATCATCTTGTTTTGTCAACCTATAATGTTATTGCATTGGATTCGTTGTCATTTGTCTCTTTTGATTTTTGTCTTCCTTTTCTGTATCTTTTTCCCCTTAAATAAAAAAATTAAAATAAATATTTATCTCATTAAAAAATAAAAATAAAAATTCTATTGAAAGCATGAACAGCATAAAATGATCATTGTGAATACATAGTGTTAGATCTATAGACCAGAGCTGTGTCAATGGTCAGTTAATAAGAGATACCTTAAAAACAATAAGAGAATACAAAAATTGGATCCAACTGCTGCTAGATGACTGAAAGAAGATGTATAAAGGAATAATGCAAATTGAGTGAAAGGTATTAATTTACCAATCAAAACAGATTAGCAGAATGAAGTAAGAAGACCCAACTGTACACTGTATATAAGAAACACTTAAACCAAGAAGAAAATCAGTCTAAAATTCAAAAGATGGAAAACAACATTCCACGCAATGGGAACCTGAAGACAAGTAGGAGTAGCTATTTTGTTTCCAAACAAAAAGAACACTAAACCAAAATTCATTAAAAGTGGAAAGAAGGTCACTACTTAGTGTTTAAGGAAAACATCAATGGAAGAGATAACAATAATAAATATATATACACCAAATAATGCTACACCCAACTTAAAAAATATTATTGGTCACAAAATATCAGATAACCATCAATGCAATTATGGTGGGGGACCTCAACGCCTTATTTTCACAAACATATCAAGTAAAGAATACAGTCAATAAATAAATATCAAAGTTGAACCAATCCTTTCAACAAATGAATATAGTAGATATACACACAACATTCCACCCAACAACAACAGAATAAACAATCTTTTCAGGAACATGTGGAACTTTCTCAAAAATAGACTACATACTAGCCAATTAGTAGCCAAATTCAGCAATACAATAAGATATAAAAAAACGCAAAAGATCAGTAGCTTTCCTATACACTAATAAAGACCTCACTGAAAAAGCTATTAGAAAAACCATACTGGATAATATGCAGTAGTATCAAGAAAAACTGGATTCTTTGGAATTAACCTAACCAAGGAAGTGAAAGACATTCATAATGAAAATTACATCACTCTGAAGACATTAAAGAGGACATCAGAAAATGGAAAAATGTCCCATGTTACCGGATAGGCAGAATCAATGTAGTCCAAATAGCAATGGTACAAAAACCAACATATAGATTTAACATGATCCCAATCAAAACACCAACACTATTCTTCACAGATCTAGAGAAACCAATCCAAAAATTCATATGCAAGTGGAAGTCACCCAGAATAGCAAAAGGGATTCTGGGTAATAGTAGCAAAGTGGGAAGCATCACAATCACAGATTTGGAGTTATATCACAAAGCTACCATGAGAACAGCATGGTACTGGCACAAAAACAGACATGTGGATCAATGACACAGAAGAGAGGAAGCAGAAACTACTCCAGACAATTCAGCTATTCAGTTTTTGACAACAGGGTCAAAATATACACTGGAAGAAAGATAACCTATTTTACTAATAGTGCTGGGAAAATTATATAACCTCATGCAGAAGACTGAGTCTAAACTCATATATCTTAACAGGAACTAAACTAAAATCAAAATGGATCAAAAGTATGAAAGTTAAAACACTTAATCTGATGAAAGATAAAACAGCTAAAACTTCTGAAGACATAGGTGTAGCCAAAGACTTTCTGTAAAGAAAAGTAGTGGCACAAGAAATAATACCAAGAACCAACAAGTTGGATCATATGAAATCAAAACCTTCTGCACAGCAAAGAAACAACCAACAGTAAAGAGAGCCTATAGCTCAAGAAAAAATGTTGCCCTATATTCTTAGGACCCCTTGGACCAAGAAGTAATATGTAGAGTATATAATCAAAAAATTAGTGTACCTTTATCTTCTGAAAAGTTTTCTTTAACAATCATGAGGATTTGGGACAGAAAGGTGGACAGCTGGAATAACTCACCAGGGTATTGATGGAGGATCTATGGCTAAAGAGAGCCAGAATGAGTGCTAGGGGTGAGTTGTTTCACCTCAAACTATGTGTGTTCAAGTCCAAACCCACTATCCCAGGAATATGATCTTGAGTCATGTATAAAGAAACCAATATAAAGATGACAGCAAACTTTTCTCTAGAAACTGGAAATTCTTTCATAAAACAGCATATTTATACAGATACAAATAGAACTTCAGCCTACAATTCTATTCCAGGAATTAAAAACTTTAAACAATAAAGATGAACTCACAAATTTGTGAGACAACTCCAGAGTTGAAAGATTTTTGTGACTGGGCAAGTTATTTTGCAATAAAAATTCAGTTAGGAGATTCAACATGGCTGAGTAGAGGAAGCATCGCATCAGAGCAGCTCTGAAAGGATCCAGTGAGAAGGAAGGTATTCAGAAGGTGGGAGAAGTTGTCACACTAAAAACAAATAATCATCAAGGTGATAAAAGGAGAACAAGAGAAACAAATGAACAACTGAAAGAGGGGCGTGGGACTGCCATTTTGGGTCTACCAGCCACCATCCCCCACTCCTCTGAGGAGCAGCCACTTCAAAAGTAAGGTAAAAGCCTGAGAGGCCAATCTAGCGCTGCAGACAGATTTCTGGGACAGATATTGTTATGATTGTGGTCCTGGGGCCCCACCAAGTCTCATGTAATCATGACATGGATGTGACTGAGTCTGGCATTTGTGACTGGTTTGTTGTCTAGCACTGGGATTGGCAATGTGAGTGCTGCAACCCCCCCAAGGGTGGAGCCGACATACAGTGTAAGGGTGAGAAGAAGGTGTATTTTCTCTCTTGATGGTTCACACTTGCTGTTTAGTGGCCACCATGAATGGCTGCCCTGACACACCACCCTGCCTTGCAGCCAGCTGAATATGGGCTGAAACCTCCAAGAATTGTAAGAAATAAATCTTTCCTTTCCTAATTTTGGGTGCCAGGTATTCTGTCTCAGCAATGGGTGAAAGGTAACCAAGACAGATATCATGTGCACCTACATTGTCCCTCACCAAATATTTCAGGTGAGGAATCACTCCTACACTCTTCATTCTAGTGTGTACTTTGGGCAGCTGACAGTTTTTCCCACCAGATTCAGGCCAGAGAGATGATACACGGGCAAAGACTTAATCCAAGCCAAGTTGGCACGGTTCATGAGCCTGCCAGCCCAGATCATGGCCAATTCACTGCCATGCATATGCACAACCCCTCAGCATTTGCCTAAATAGCTTGCTTGCCCGGAGTGCCAAGGTATACACAAACACAGAGGCCAGCTGGCACCAGCTCTGCAGATCCACAGGTCAACTGAGTTACAGGCAGTGCATCAGAACTGCCTAGTATGAGTCCTGCATGTCTGCTGCACTACTGGGTCATAAGCACCAGCCCTGACCAATGTCCCAGTTGGCTCTATTTTTCTCTTGCCTGCTACCAGAGCATATGCCAAGTTATGGATAACACAGGAGGTCACCTGCAACTGGACTGCAACTAAGAGAAGGGGAGTTGCAGAATCGTGAGCTCTTTAGCACAGTAATTAAGAGAGAAGTGTAGCTATAACAGTTCCTTACAGAATCCTCTTACAGTTACCACTGAGGGTTAGAGACCAATAGGGCCTGCAGACTCCAGCAGGTGGGCACAGATTCCTCAAGAAATCTGTGGATTCTGAGAGTGAGGATCCAAGTTGTTCCACATCTGTAACTGCATCCCCTGTAGAATCAGCAGCCAGTGAGGAAGAGCAATCATGCTCTCCTGGGAACACCTGCTGGAGACTTGGTTGTTCCAACCTGGCCAGTGAATTGGCCTGTTGATTCCACCATCATGGGGAGATGGGAAGAGTTCCTAATGCTAGCACTGGGTCAGCATCAGCCTCTGACTGCATGCCTGCAATCTGGTGGATGAGGTCCTGTCCGACATCTTCTGGAAGGGGTGGAGGACACTTGCTTGTTTCTTTGATTAGGTTTTGTGTTATTCAGCTATTTTTAAGGTTTATTTTGTTTTATTTTTGTTTCTTTTTTGTTGTAATTCTTGTGACTTAGTTGGTATCTAGGTTGTCTCCCTCTTCTTGTCTTCCTATCTGATTTCTTCACCTCAAGCCCCCAGTGTCACTATTATCTTCTTTCTTAATTCTTTTTCCCAGTATACAAATGCCTCCAACGTAGTTTTAAATTTTCCATATTTTGCTCTTTTTCTCAGTCACTCCTATCTACTCTTGTGTTAACCCTCTATCCCCCAAATCCTGTTTCTTTTTCCTTCAAACATCTTACCTCACACCCTGTCCTCCCATATCTCTTTTCCACGCTATAACACAAACCAATCAAAAGGGTCTGATGGACAAAAGGTTTTCTGCAGTCACAAAGTACATCTCCCTTCTCATGTGTCTCATCTTTACCATCGCAAATAGCTAATTACAGCTCTGAAAATTAGCCCTTGAATTCAACTAAAAATTTCCAACAGAATCTGATGACATATCAAGTTTTATTTTTCCACTTATCAATATTCACCCTTACGGGTTGGGGATTTAGCTTAGCGGCATAAGTGCCTGACTGGCAAGCACAAAGTTGTCAGTTCAATCCCCTGTACCACAAAAGAAAGATTAGCACTTATAAACCATCTCTCTCTTGACTTACACTTCTCTTCTGTCCACTCTTCAATATGTTTCCTCCACTTCTCCTGCCACAGTGCAGAACAACTATTAACCATAAACAAACAAAATCTGCATACAGAATTGAAAAATGTAAAAATGTAAATGCAAGGTTTATCTTATGTAAGTGATGTACAATTGGAGCTGTTGATGATGCTATAACTAGAAATAGTTTTTTCTGCAAGATGTATTGATGGAGTCCAAATCACTTAAAATAAATAACTGAAAGGGTACATACTCTCTCTGGACATATAAACCTGAAAATACTGCATGTTAGGGAAGTACTTCACTAAATATGCTCATCTAAGTTACATGTTTTTGTTTGTTTGTTTGTTTGTTGGTTTTATCCTACTAGACCTCAACCTGCTGTAGCAAAATAGGGGGAGAAAGTTGGGAAAATTAAAAGATTAAAACCAGACATGTGAAAAGAATTCTGGGAAGATAGAGTGGTGAGAAGCAGAGAAAGCAGCCTTACTCAGAGTCACCATCCAGATGCTGGAATATAACATCGTGAAGAAGACAAGGAGAAAGAAAGTGAGCCCCCTGGACCTAGTAAGAATCCGAAGTGTGAGTGGAATCCCACCAAGAGAGTGAAAAGGAAATCTTCAGTGAAGAAGAAAGCAGTAGCTGGTGGCACCTTCTCCCTGAGGTAGGACTCACTGCACAAAAAGAGTTGTTCAAACCTGGGGACACACGGGTGGTCATGGTGATGGTGAAAACTGGTGACCCTGACCCTGGAAGGCTCTACTGAGAGACGTGGCAGTGGAGGGGAGCAGTGGACATGGAGGACTGCCCTGGCTGGCAGTGAGTGCACAGGACTTAGTCCTCCCATGAGGAAAGAGTGGTTAGCTGGGAGCCATTTTGGAGATGGGCTGGATAAGCCCAGAACTCAGAACTGCTACTGGCTTCCTCTAGGGGCTCCTAGCTGGTTGAAGACCCATGGAAATTACTTGGACTGCTGCAAACACAGTGATTCTGGTCGCAGGGAAGGCCTGCCAAAGTTACCACTACTCCATCATAAAGCCACTGCTGGCTTGCTGGGACAGATTGGCATGATTGGGATACTGTCTCCACAGTTTGTCTACTAGCAAAACCAGAGAGAATCCTGGAAGTGGACTATGTTTTTCTGTTTCTTTTTTGTTTTTGTTTGTTTGCTTGGGGGTTTTTCTTCATTTTTTATTTTGTTTTTTCTTTTTTCTTTCTCCATTGTTTTTATATGAGTGTGTAAATGAGTCCTAACATCTTTGTGGGTGTAATTCTGTTCTGTTCTTCCTTTTATCTCTTCCATTTTTCTTTTCCTTCAGTCTTCTGCACCAGTTTCCCAAAGTTGATGTCATCCCCTTTTGTCCTCCAACCTTACTTCTAATCTCTTTCTCTTTTTTCACTTTTTTTTTTTTTTTTTTTTTTTTTTTTTTTTTTTTTTTTTTTTTTTTTTTTTTTTTTTTTTTTTTTTTTTTTTTTTTTTTTTTTTTTTTTTTTTTTTTTTTTTTTTTTTTTTTTTTTTTTTTTGCGGCACCGGGGATTGAACTCACAACCTCGCACCCTTAGGTGCTTAAGTCACTGAGCCAAACTCCCGGCCCTGGTTTTTTGAGGCAAGGTCGCACTGTGTAGCTCAGGCCGGCCTTGTACTCGCGTGGTAGCCCAAGGCGGCCTCGAACTCACAACGCTCCTCCTACCTCAGCCTCCTGAGTGCTGGGATTAAAGGTGTACGCCACCACGCCCGGCTTCTATTTTCTTATTAATCCATTTTAAATTTTAACCCTGAGGGCAAAATTGACACATTATGGCCTTATATACTGCATATAATTATCTGGTTTGTTTTACATTTGTTATATAAAAACAAATCTAGTTCATATGGTTAAAAGTTGCAAATAAGAGATAACTCAGTCTGTTGTTTTCTAGGCTGTTTTTGATGCTATTGGTACCACTATACCCGAAATTCACATAATTGTTCTAAACAGCTGTTGGTCCTGATAATTCATCACTGAGATTAACTAAGGGTCACAAAAATTAAGGTGCCACAGTGCCAAAGAACCAGGGACTAGGCCAAATATGCAACAACTTCTTATCTCCAAAAAACTGAAGAGGTAAGATCTTCCAACAGACTCAAAACCCAAACTCTTCCAACACAAAAACCAGCTACACCTGGAAGATATCTCAGAAAAGTAATCATCACCTAAGGGTCCTAAACAGTAGGAATAAAGCAACTCATCATAGCAACTTACAAGCATTACCCCAGGAATTAAACTAACAAAAGAGAGACAGAAAATAAAATGAGAAGACAAGTAAGCAAAATGCAACCTCAGGCATCCAGTTTGCCAAAAGCAAATCCAGGGGGCAATGAAGGGGGACAACCTGAAAGCCCCCCCACCTGGTCTCTCTGAAGTGGAAACAACAAAGAAATTGAATGAGGCTGTTGAAAAAAATCAGAAATAATCTCTCAGATAACTACAGAGACTACCAAAATACACATTATGCTTAGCGACATCAGAGAAGACACAGACAAAAGAATTGATGAGCTTAAGCAAATTATGGAAGCCCAGCATCAGAAAGAAATAGAATCCATTTAGCAGATTCAAGCGGATATCCAGGAGAATAAAAACTCCATTGAAAATATTCGAAGCAGATTAGGCCAATGTGAGGACAAGATCTTAGATACTGAAGACAGGCTTGCAGTTACTGACCAAGAAAAGAAAGATTTCTCAAAAATCGCAAGGCACCATGAGAAATCAGCCCACCAGCTGCTAGTTGAGACTTAAAATTATTGGAGTCAATGAATGTGGGGAACCACAGAGATGACTCTCCTTGAATAGAAGAGCATCTCTATTTTGGATAAACTTGACCCTATCTCCATGTATTGATATGTACAGAGCTGTCTAGGTTATTTCCTCATCCATTCTATTGGCTTTAAGCAATGTAAATGGGGCTGGCTGAAGAGCTGATGTATAATCTCTAAGGCAAAATGACAGGTTAGTGTTACCCTGCCCAGTAACTCCCCAACTATATTGACTCCCCAAAGATATTGTTGAGTCTGGTGGGATGGAGAGCTGTGCTGCATGCTGTCGGCTGGGACCAAGCCTCAAGAAAGAGTCTGTGACTTCCCAGGGCAAAAAGGATTGTACATCAGAACTGAAGCACTGAATCCAAATTATTAGATACTACCTCAGCTGTGTTATGTAGATTACTCTCTCTCTCTCTCTCTCTCTCTCTCTCTCTCTCTCTCTCTCTCTCTGCATTTGTTGCCCTCTGTATATCGCAGAGGTGGTCTCAGACCTCCTACCTAACCCAGCTCATGATAATCATGACAGTCACATATTTCCTGCCACTCTCACTGTCATTCATCCCCAAGCCACTCCTCTCATGGAGAATTAATAAAACCCAGGTGAGGTTTTGGTGAGGCTCTTGTTCTGGTGAACGGCTATCTTGGCTGGACTTAGGATCCCTTGGCTCCCCACAACTGTATATATGTCTCAGTGTCCTTCTTCTTGCTGTGGGATGCACTGGAAGTGGTAGATTGGAATTAACTCACTAGAATTCCAATAACTTCTCCTTGGGATTATAATCATAAACCTTCCTGGACTGCAACAAGGACAGGAAAGGGTTCTCTATAAATGAATAAGCAGGAGATACCACAAATGACATTTAAAAACATGCTTGTGGATGTCATAACAGAAAACATTCCTTCAAGTCATATAAAACTCCAGTTACCAATGATCAAAAAAATTACATCCAGACATATCATAGTCATGATTCTGGAAATTCAACTCAAGAATAGAATCCTAAGAGATATTAGAGAGAAGAAACAAATCACCTATTCACCTATAAAGGAAGGCACACCAGACTTACAGCTGATTTCTCAGCACAAACTCTCAAGTCAAGCAGAGCTTGGAGTGAAGTACTCCAAGTTCTAAAGGAAAACAACTTTCAACCCAGATTGCTGCACCCCACAAAACTATCTTCCCAAATTGTTGGAGAAATAAGACACTTACATGACAAAGAACATCAGAGGAAATTTATGACCACCAAATGAGAACCCCACAATATTTTGAAGGACATTCTAGAAAGAGATAGTAAGGACTACAGCTCTATGAACCACAACAGAAGGTATCCACCAAGAAAGCAAACAATTAGAGGGCGGGAGAAAAAGGGGGAGGGAAAAACAACAGGAAAATAACATAATAAGGATAAGTCAATACATATCACTTATAACCATCAATGTCAATGGTCTCAATTCACCAGTCAAAAGACACAGACTGGCAGAATGCATCAATAAGCAAGATAAAATAATACACTGCATACAAGAAACATTTAATTCAATATAAATTCATAGACTGAAAGTCAAAAGGATGGAAAATAATACTCCATGCAACAGGAACCCAGAAAAAAGCAGGGGTAGTTATTATATTTGCAGACAGAGTGATTTCAAGCCAACTAATTAAGAGAGATAAAGAAGGTCACTACATCCTTGTAAACAGAACAATGCAAGAGGAAGATATAACAATCCTAAATATATATGAAACAAATACCAGTGCACCCAATTATATAAAACAATTACTAACTGCCTTAGTTACTTTTTACTCATTGCCGAGACAAAATACCTGATGCCCAAAATTAGGGAAGAAAAGATTTATTCTTATAGTTTCTTGGGAATTTTAGTCCACACTTAGTTGGCTCCAAGTCAGCATGGGGTGGTGGGGCTGCTGTTCATGGCGGCTGCAAGCTGCAAGGCATGCTGGCAAGAGAGAGGGTGGAAACGCAAGAGGAATACCTGCCTCATGTAAACTGTATGTCAGCTCCACCCTTGGGAGGGTGTATTGACAATCCCGGTGCTAGACAACAAACCAAACACAAGCAAGCACCAGACTTAGCCCCATCAAAAGTATATGAGGACTTGGGGGGACATAGCGTACCCAATACATTCCACCCCTGGACCCCCAAGGACTCATGTACATTCTTAATGCAAAAGACATTTAGTCCATCTCTAAGAGTTGCCAAAGTCCTAACAGTTTCAGCATTGCTGAAAAGTCCAAGTCCCAAATCTCCTTCAAGATCTATGGCAAACTCTTAACTGTAACCCCCTGTACAAATGAAAATGAGGTTAAACACTTCCAACATATAAAGGCACAAGATAAACATTATCATTCATAAAGTTACAAACAGAGGAATACAAAGCATTATAATCAAAGCAAGTCCAAAATCCAGCAGGGCAAACATTAAGTTCTCTGCTCAGCATCTGAAGCAATCTGGTTGCAAGCTCCAAAAGGCTTGAGAGATTTCACCCCTGAGGCACTTTCAGTGGTCTTAACTTCTGCAGTTTTCCTTGGATGATCTGTGTTTCTTGGCTTCACCCTTACGTCTTTACACATTGCTCTCTGCAGGCATGGCAGAAGCTGCCTTAGCCTTTTCTTGTATTTAAAACCAGCACCACGTGGATGCCACCAAGGTCTGCTGCCAGCTGGAGCAGTAGCCAGGCTCTCCTCTCTCTTGGCTGTAGGGGTCGACAGCCTGGATCACTGAGCTGTCTGAACATGATTGTGAGGAACAGCTTCTCTATGTTGCCGCCATTCTGGAATCTGGCGTGCTCGCCTCCTTTCTGGAATCTGGTGCAGTTGCCTCCTTTCTGGGACAAGGCACTCTGTGGCTTTTTCCTTCAAACAAACTCTTTCACCTTTGTCAGCTTCAGGCTGCAAAGGGTGGAGGCCTGCTGCTTCCTGGGATGCCCCCAGGCCATCTTTTTTATTCCTTTGTTCCTTCTCAGCAATCAAGGTCTCAGATCCATCATTACAGTCCAGAGCTTCCTGGCCAAACTCATGTTTTAAATCATCATGCCCGACTCCTTACTCTTGATTCACAACATAAATCTGGCTAAGAGCCCCCAACAAAAGCCAGGCTACCATTTCAATACTATATTACCTGGAAATTTCTTTCTGTAGGTTAATTGGTCTTTTGCCCTTAATCTCAGTCTCAGGCAAAGTCTCTGGGCACAGGCAGAATGCACACAAACTTTCTGCCAAGCCATAACACACATCCTGTGGAGTCCAACACCCAATGCCATCCTTCTTCCCAGCAGAAACTTCCCAAGCCTGGCCCTTACCAGCAGGCTTTCTCTCTGCCTTCTGGTCTCCTGAGCTCTGACCAGAATCTCCCATACAAAACAGCCTAAGCTTTTCCAGCTCTATGCATGTAGGCGACATCTCCAAACCTTTCCGAATTCTTCCCACAAGCCATTTCCAAAGGCTCTCAAACCACATGGTCAAGAATAGTCACAGCAATGACCCCACTCCTCTGGTACCAAATTCTGTCTTAGTTACTTTTTACTCATTGCCGAGATGAAATACCTGACCCCCAAAATTAGGGAAGGAAAGATTTAATCTTACAGTTTCTTGAGAGTTTCAGTCCACATTTAGTTGGCTCCAAGTCAGCATGGGGTGGTGGGGCTGCCATTCATGGTGGCTGCAAGCTGCAAGGTGCGCTGGGGAGAGAGAGGGTGGAAGCTCAAGAGGAACACCCGCCTCATTTAAACTGTATGTTGGCTCCACCTCTGGGTGGGTGCATTTCCAATCCCGGTGCTATACAACAAACCAAACACAAGCAAGCACCAGACTTAGTCCCATCAAAAGTATATGAGGACTTGGGGGGACGTAGCGTACCCAATACACTAACAGACATCAAAATCAACTAAGATCTAATATAATTATATTGGGAGACCTCAATGCTGAATATCACAAAACGACAGATCAACTAGACAAAAAATCAATAATAAAATATTAAAACTAAATCAAATCTTTGAACAAATGGATCTAATAGATGTCTATAGAGTGTTCCACTCCACGACATCAGAATACACATTTTCCTCAGCTGCACATGGGACATTCTCCAAAACAGACCACAAACTGACTCACAGAACATATTTAAGTAAATGCAAAGGAATTCAAATTATCCCATGCATACTATCAGACCACAGTGCAATGAAATTGGAAATTCACACCAAAGGAAACCACAAGAACTTCATCAGCACATGGAAATTAAATAGCACCCAATAAACAACAAATGCATCACAGATGAAATTAAAGAAAAAATTGGACAGTTTTTACAGTTGAATGGTAATGACAGTACAACATATCAGAACTTGTGGGATACAATGAAAGCAGTCTTAAAAAGGAAATTTATAGAGTAAATACACATATCAGGAAAATAGAACAAGCTCATATAAACAACCTAATTTGAACTTCAAACTTCTAGAAAAGGACGAGCCAGATAAACCAAAAGTTTGTACAAGGAAGGAAATCATAAAGATCAGAGCAGAAATTAACACATTTGAGACTAAAAAAATTCAAAAAATCAATGAATTGAAGAGTTGATTCTTTGAAAGATTAAATAAAATTGACAAAACCTTAGCCAACCTTATCAAAAAAAGGAAAAAAGGATTCAAATCCATGCAATTAGGAATGAAAAGGGCAAAACAACAACAAACCCTGCAGAAATCTAGAAAATCATCTATACCTACTTTGAAAATTTCTATTCTAACAAGATGGAAAATACATAAAAAATGGACAGATTCTTAGACACATATGAATCACCAAAGCTGAATCAAGAAGATATAAAAATCCTAAATAACTCAAGATCAATAAATGAAATCAAAGATGTAATTAAAAATTTATCACCAAAGAAAATCACAGGCCCTGATGGATTCATTGTTGAATTCCACAAGAAATTTAATGAATACCTAACACCACTGCTTCTCAAACTCTTTAATGAAATTGAATTGGAAGCAATACTTTCAAATTCATTCCTGGAAGCAAGCATTACTCTGATTCCAAAACCAGAGAAGGACCCAACTAAGAAAGAATTACAGGCTATTCTCCCTAATGAACATTGATGCAAAAATCCTCAGTTAGATACTGGCAAGCAGACTGCAGCAAATCATCAAGAAGATTGTACACCATGATCAAGTGGAATTCACCCAAGGGATGCAGGGATGGTTCAACACACATAAGTCCATAAATGTAATACACCATATTAACAGAGCCAAGACAAGACTCATATGATTGTCTCAACAGATGAAGAAAAAGATTTTGACAAACTCCAGCACTTACTCATTATTAAAGCCCAACAAAAAATTGGAATAGATGGACTTTAATTCAATCTGATAAAAGCCATCTATGATAAAGCAACAGTCAACATCATCCTGAATGGACGGAAACTGAAATCTTCCTCTCTAAAATCAGAAACAAAACAAGGAAGTATGTCCACTGTCTGCACTCCTATTCAACATAGTCCTGGAAACTTTAGCCAGAGAAATTAGACAAAAGAAAGAAAGAAAAGGAATGAAGATAGTAAAGGAAGAAGTTAAACTATTATTATTCGCAGATGACATGATACTCTACTTAGACTGTCCCAAAAACTCCATCAAAAGACTTCTAGATTTAATAAGCAAATTCAGTGACTTAGCAGTTTAAGAAGTCAACACTCAAAAATAAATAGCGTTCCTGTACACGAATGAAAAGATCACTGAGGTACAAATAAGGAAAACAATACCTTTCACAGAAGCATTAAAAAAAAGAATTACCTAGTAATCAATCTAACAAAGTGGGTAAAAGTCCTCTACATTGAAAACTACAGTATTCTGAAAAGGAGATTGGAGAGGATATTAGAAAATGGAGAGATATCCCGTGCACTTGGGTAGGAAGAAGCAATATAGTGAAAACTGTCATACTTCCAAACTGTTATACAGATTCAATGCAATCCCATTCAAAATTCCAATAGCATATCTCAATGAATTAGAGAAAACAATCCTAAAATTCAGCTGTTCCCTTCTGGGAATCTTCCCAAAAGAATTAAAAACATACCACAGTGATATATGCGCACCCATGTTTATAGTATCACAGTTTAAATAGCCAGATCTTGGATACAACCTAAATGCCCATAGACTGAGGAATGCATAAAAAAGATGTGGTATTTTTATACAATGGAGTACTACTCAGACATAAAGAAGGTAAATGGATGCAATTTGAGAACATTCTCACTAGTGAAGTAAATAAGACACACATGTATAAGCATCATATTGTTTCATTAGTGTTAGAAGCTGAAAGAAAAAACATGTATATGTAAATGTACATGTATATAAAAATAGTTAAAATAGTTATACTACTGATTTCTCTGAGTTCACTGAAGAGAAAGATTTGTGCTGGTATTGTTAGGACAATTGAATGCAGATGTTTTCTGCTCTAGGTGAATGATTTGGGGATTCCAATGTGCAATATATATACCATTGTTGCCCCCTGATTGATGTGGCTTAAAATTTTGTTGTAGTTTTTTTTCTTATTGTTCGTCTTCTTTTTTCTTTTTATCCTTGAAAAAAATGGATTTGGAAAAATGTTTAAAAAAAACAGACATGCAAACACACCAGATTGTGAGAAATCAAGGCAGTAGAAGACCTCAACAACATCTCCCAACTCCTCTGAGACAGATCAAGGAATCATAAATGAAGCAGAAAGTAAATACTAAGTAGAAATTTTCTATAAAAAGATTAAAGAAAAGATGAAGAAATTTGACAATTTGAGAGTAACCAACCCAAATGTTTAAGGAACTACCACTAAAATGCCCAGTGTGGATTTGGGGTACACAATTAAAAAATGGGAAGAGATGACCAAAGTATTTCAAATACGAATGCACCAAGGATAATAGAACAATGATATAGATATTATGATAAGGTATCACAGACACACCTGAAATAAAAGTGTGTAGAATTCATAAATTGCAGAAATCACAAAAGTGAAGACAGAGTGATTAAAATTGAAGGCATTTTACTGCCACACCTCCCTGAGAACATCTGCTCTCACCTAAGGTTGACAACAAAATAGTGAATTATAAAGAAGTACTCAGAGGGTCACACCCACACATGCACACACAAGGGAACAAGAAAAGATCATCCAAAAGCTACTGAATGACAATAAGAAGACCAATTTAAGGTTAACTGAAGCTAAAGAAAAGGTAGAAGATAATGCACACAGAAATATAAATATATTTGCAGAATAATATAGAATTTTGCAGATATAAGAAAAGAATTCAACATAGAAGTGAGGCATCCAAAATACCAAATGACTATGATGAAAAAATAACCTCATCAAGATACATTATTATTAAATTGCTGGATGTCAAAAATTCCAAGAATTTTAAAAGCAGAGAGAGAAAAACAAATAATCACACACAAAAGTAAGTGCATTAGAATTAGAAACACTTCTCAACATAAATTTTAAAGGCCAGAAGACATTGAAGTATTTTATGCTCCAAGAGCCAACAACTTCCAACTCAGATTAACATGTCCAGCAAAACTTTCCTTCAAAATAGATAGGGAAATAAGGACATTTTGTGAAGTACAATAGCGCAAGAGATATATGTGTACTAAACTAGCAATCCAGGAAATATTCAACAATATTTTAGAAAGAAATGATAATACCAGCAAAGATAGAATGAAAACCCCAGCAAGATCAATAGATAAACAACAACAAAGGTAACAGGAAAAGTAAAATAAAGGGACACCAAAAAACAGTGAAATTATAGGAATTAAAAACTCTCAGTAATGCTAAGGGCTTCAACTCCCCAATTGAAACACACAGACTGATAGACTGAATCAAAAAACAGAATCTAACAGTTTGTTGTATTTGAGAAACTCATGTAATCAAAGAGATAGTCCCAGCTAAAAAGGTAGAAAACATTATTTCATATACCAGGACCCCAAAAGCAAG
>RJWM01033262.1:0-20778 GCA_004363535.1 Dasyprocta punctata
TGGGGGTGGGTCCTCCCTCTTCAGTTGGCAGCCACCATGCCAATCACTCCCGCACACACCAGAACTGGGCGCACTGGTTTCTCAGTCCATTCAAGTGGCAGCGCAGCCCCCCAGCCTGTCTGGGCCCGCATCTGCTCACTTGCCCAGGCTTCGCACGCCTGTTTGCTTCTCTTACTGATCACAATTTATTCCTTTTCCTCTTAATGCTCATGGCTTTCTACTTACCATGCCACCCAACTGACCTACGTCATGATTTGCTCATCTTCTCACGGTTTGCTGTCCCCTGGAGCTAGCGCTGTGCTGACACAATCTTGAACCTGACCCTGCTTTTTAAAAAGTGAATCCAATTTTCTTTTATAAGCCTTGAAGAATTCCATTTAGCTGGCATGTTTTGGAGACAGTTCTGGCAGGGCCGAGAACACTAGCTCCGAATTTTCCTGCAACGAAGTTGATTCTCCTGGGAGAAGGGTGGAGGGCACTGAGCGTGAGCCGCTCACAGAACTGAGTAAACCGCCCTGGGTTAGGCCTGGCTTCAGGGACCTGCAGGGCCGCAGCTTGCACAGGAAGGGGGGGCGTGCTAGGCTTTACCCCATTGCTGCCTTCGGGGAGGGTGTTGGCTGGACTCCTACCATCTCAAAATCGCTGCTTTGTGGTTTGCCAGGAGAAGCAGTGAACAAAGGGGAGGGATGAAATGGGGTGGGGGGAAGCTTCCGAACCACGCAGCAGATGTGGGCTGATTGTGTATGGAAGACTCAGCAGTTAAGAAGAACCCTAAAGTGGTTTGGGGACTTGAATGGACATAGCTGCCAAGACCTACAAGCAGCCAGCAAGCAGAGGAGAATGTGCTCAATGTCAGTGATTGTCAGAGAAACCCACGTGAAGTAATAAGGAGTGATCACCTCACACCTGCCAGGACGGCTCTGATCAAAGACACCACGGACCATGACTACAGGCATGACTACTGGTGCCCTGTACACTGTGACACAAGCCATAGAAGGCAGTGTGGAGCTTCCTCTAAAAACTGAAACCAGATCTGCAGTCTGACCAGCAGTCCCACTTAGGGGCGTTTATCCCCAAGAACCGAAGTCAGTGTCTTGGCGTGGGGTCAGCACTCCACGTCCACTGCGCAGTATTCACAGCGCGAGCTGGGTGTTCGTCTGCTGATGAGTGGATGAAGCACATTGGTTCCTAGAGATAAGGGGCTCCTACCCAACCTTGGAAACGAGAGAGCCCCTGCAGCATGTCGCAGCCTGGATGAAGTCTGAGTCCATGGCTACGTGGACTAGGCCAGCCATGGAAGACAAACGCTGCACAATTCCAGCTCTGAGCGGGGTAGGAAATGGCAAAGGCACAGCATCAGGAAGAGAGTTGGCAGCCGCCGGAACCGGGGTGGGGGGCAGATGGGGGCTTGCAGGGTGACTAAGCTCTAGAGCGCTGTGGCACAGGCGGCGCCAACTGTGGGGGACCACAAATTCACAGTGTCTGGTTTTGCGTATTTCCCTGTGGGATAGAAGAAAGGATTAGGATTATTGGTACCATCCATCCGAGATTTCCCATTGACTCTTCTTAGCGTAAGATCATCTATGCCTCTGTGAGTCATCTCAGGATTATACTCAAGATCAAGATACTTCTCCAAAACTAGCATAATCTGCTACTTAGAAAAAGTCTTTGAACCACTCAAAGATCCTGCTGAGTTTCCTGCGTTTTCCACTGTAATCCCTTCCTTGACTGAAAAAATAAATACGGGCTACCCAGAGACAGGTCTTGTCTTAGCCCTCAGAGTGTTGAACCTCTGCAGAGGGTTTTGACTTTCCTGGAGCCCTAAAATCATACCACTTATCCCATTTATTTTAATCTTCATCATACACTTGTTTAGGAGTTTGGGGATCTAGGCCAGGTCCCCGATAACCAATAGTTAACAGCAACCCTTAAAAACGTGCTGGGAGGGCAGAGGCCACAAGAAGGATTCTCACCACGCCAAACGGAAAAAGAAAAAGAAAAAGAACGCAGAGGAAGACCACGGAAGTAACTTCTGGGCAGTGATGGGGCTGCATGATTCTCCACAGAGAGGGCTGAGCCTCTGACCTCCTCTCAGGGCATGGTGGGTGTCTAGACAGAAGTGTCGTGCTGGGGTCACGGATCCTGGGTGTCGTCACAGTCCTGGGGTCCATCCGGGGAGATGACCCTTGCTGCCCAGGGCCTCGCTTCTCACTTCCAGAGTGAGAGGCCTGTGAGACGCCTCCGCACCCCTGGCCTTGGGGCAGTCTCAGACCGTTAGGTAAGAGGCCAAGAGCTCTGACAAGGACCCTTGCCATCTGAGTGTTCTCTTGTGAGCAGGTAATTGTGGGGGCTTTTCCAGTGCTTGTGTGTTTGTTACGTTTTTGAGCATCTGTTTGCAGATGTGAGCGTGTAGTATAACCTTTCAAGTGATTCCCTTCCAATGGGTTGGAGCATCTCAACCCATGTGTGTGTATTGTATTATGAAATGATGTCGTTTCCTCCCTTTCTGTGCGGAAGCCGGCCCATCGGGCCTGCACTTGCTACATCATCATCAGCCACATCACTGGGGCGAGGTGCCCGGGCAAGCCCACAGAGCTGACCAGTGAACCAGGTCCTGTGCCAGACCTTGCACTTAAGCTTCCTGCCTCTTCCTGCACACAGCATCCTTCTGTTTGATGATTTTTTTTTTTTTTTTGCAAGATTCTGGTGGGAATCCTAAGCTGATTCCCTGCCCAGCCACTCTGAATGGCCTGGTCTGACAGCCGAGTTCCCGCCGTGCATTAGGAGACACCCAGCTCATTGGTTTCCCAGTACCACCCAAGGAGGCCTTGACCCTGTGCAAAGCTTTCTCATCTTCCCAAAATGTAAATGCTGTGCGTTTAAATTCTACAGAGCAGCGCTCCCAAGTCTAAATGCTTGCAGGCATCACTTGGAAATCTGAGTCCCAGGGCTGTCCCCCTGACAGTCTCAGGCTCCACGTTCAGGGTACACTGGACAGGTGGGGGGCGCTGGACAGAAGGTGGAGGGGGCTTTGCTGAAGGGCTCGTCCACCTACACAGGGCTCCACAACTGCGCAGGTCCAAGCACTGCAGCCTCCCTTTCCCGGCCAGCGGAAGCTAAGTGAAGCTGTAGCTTTGAGGAAAAGACTGTCCACAGTGGAAGGGTCCCCAGGGTGTGCAGGTGACAGAAGTGTCACTCCCCACTGAAACACAGAGCTAGACAGCTCCAGAGGGACCAAGGAGCGGCTCCACCAACAGAATGCCAGTCGCAGGGACAGTCAGCTAGGATTCCTTACGCTTCTTCTTTAGTTCATCCATCACCACCAGTCACTTGGTAAGAATACACAGCAATTATTTGGAGAGGTTTATAAATAAGCCTCTCTTTCTCTATCAGTGGAACTTAAAAATAGTTTCTTTCGTAAGTGTAAATGTCTTTGGCTTTGCCAAAAAAGCTTTTAAATTTTTTTTGTGGGGAAGGAGAAGACTATATTTGTGTGTTGCTGAACCAGTTGGAAAATGGAAAAACGAGACTGTATAAACCTGTGAATTATTTGCCTCTGTGCCGAACAACCTGGTTTGACTGTTTTGTATTTACTTACTTTGGGTAAGAATTAACTTTTGGCTTTGATACACTAATATTAAGATTCAGTCTCTCACTTCTTCACTCAACATGCCTATTAAAAATGGCCTAGTCTTGGTCACTTCTTTTCTTCTAGAAGTTATAAAATTTGGCAAAATCATGACACTGGTTGCAAAATGAGAAATAACAGTAGTTGTCTAAGCATGCACTTGGATTTCTCTATTGTGGTCACCATCAGCTACATTAAAGACACCTTGCCATCTTCATTACCCTCTGTACCCATCAGCGCAGCTTTGAGTCACAACCTTTGATCTCCCTGCACCTTCCCCCAGGAGAAATTCCAGGGCCGATGTATTGAATACTTCAGGTGTGTTTCTGCACAGCTCTGTGAGTGAAATCAACCCCCCAGTTAGTTGACGTGGTCCTCTCAGAGGTGTCTGTAGTTACCTCTGCTTCCTCGCGTGTTCACAAGGTCTTCTGGTTTCAGTCTCACTGTGAAGCAATTAATGCTCTGTAAACAATGCTTAGGTGACTTATGTCCCTGCCAACTAATGAGGCCTGCAGAAAACCTTCTTGTCTCTGTAGATGTGACCCTTGCAGAAATTTGTTCTCAAAAAGTTTCTATTTTCATATTTTGGGCTACCCTAAAACAGTTCTGGTGGCTTTAGAATATGTTCACAAATTCCTCGATTAAACCCCCCTGAAGCACTGGAGCATGGATGCAGCCTCGTGACCTGCACAAGTGACGCTCGAGGTGATAGTGTGGTCCTGGGACGAGGTCTCCCAGGCAGTGGCTTCACCTTGCTCCCTCTTCCTCTCGGATCACTCAATCTGGAGAAGCCTGCTGCACTGGTTGGGGGGACGCCCTGCTGCCCCACTGTGGGCACACATTGAGGAGGGGAGGCCTCCCGCCAACGGTGGGGAGCCCAGGCTTCTCCCTGCAGCTCCAGTAGAGAGCTGTCCTGAAGGTAGGTCCTCCCACCCCACATAGCCTTCGGATGACTGTGGCCCCGGCACTCATTTTGATACATCCTCAGGAGAGACTGCACACAGATTCACCCAGTTCCCAGGTTTCTCACCCACAGAATTCTGTGTCTTGTTTGAGCCACTAAGCTTGGGGTTAATTTGCTGTGCAATGATAGATAATTAATACAGAGCTCATGCTTGCCATCATCAGAAACACATCCATTGAGGGTTGTGGGAATCCCAGGATATTTAGGGAAATGAACATGTTAAGTATGTGGGTGGAAATAGCTGTGAGACAGTCTGAATAAAACACAGGGAATGAGCTGAAGGGGTTGAACATAAGAGTTCCATCAAGAAGTTCCTCCGAACATTTTAATGATCATGAGCCATGCTTAAGAAATGACCACTTTGCCATTAGGTCAGCAGCCCTCTCTGTTGTCTTAGTCACTTTCCCATGCCAGGACAAGACACTTGATACCCACAATTTAAAGGAGGAGATGTTTATTTTCGCTCATGGTTTCAGAGGGGTCAGTTCATGGTCAGCTGACTCCAAGGTTGAAACAGCATAGTGGAAGGGTATGGTGGGAGAGGGCTATTCAATCCCTAGTGTCCAGGAAGCAAAGAGAAGGGAGGATCTGGGGACAAGAACACAGCCTTTCAGTTTGCACACTAGTTACTCATCTCCAGTAGGCTCCGCCTCCTAACAGCATACTCAGTCCTGAACTCATCAATGGATGAATTCACTGGTTAGCACAGCGCCCTCTAATTCAATACCTGCTTAAAGTCCCACCTCTGACCACATGAGACATTTGGGGGGTATTTTAGATCTAAACCATCACATGCTAGTAGCTGTTACACAATTTCTAGAATGGGATGTGAACTGAGAAGGAAGGAGGACTCCATGCAGTGCTCCTGGACCCAGCGCTGCATGGCGTGGGACTGCGCATCTGCTCCCTGTACTGTGGTCAGGCCAGGGTGGCGCGAGAGCCTTGCTTGTTCCATTTACATCAGTGCGCAGAGCACAGCAGGGTCCCCGGGCCCCTCGGAGCAGTCCCCTGCAGTGTTGCATGTGGCTTCCAGCACAAACTGACCCTCCCTTGGGAGCCTGCTGGGGACCTCAATGTCTGCTCAGGAGCAGGGCTCCATGTCCCTGAGCACTCTTTGGAGAGCGGAGCTACCTCTTCCTGTTCTATTTGCTTCTTCTTGCCTCCCTCCAGTACACAGCCCGGAACCCTGGGCACTGCTGGGCGATGCTGGGCATGTCACACAGGTGGACACACGGGGCTCTGGCTTTGGTGGTGGGCGCTTGAATGTATTTCATTTTGAGTCACATTATGTGAGGGCTGGCAGTCGCTAAGGAAGCGCTTGGTCTTGTGGTCTGTGTCTGAGTCCCACAGAGTGGCGCCCTTCCAGTTTCATCTTTGCAGCTGCGGGGGTTCCTGTTGTCCGTGGAGTTGGGTCAAAGTCCTGAGATGCTCAAGTCCCTTGTGTGAAATGGTACAGTGTCTGCTTGCAATCTCCTCACACCCTCCACGTAGTGTAAACTATCTCTGGACTATTTATAATACGAGTACGATGCCGATGCTATGTAAGCAGGCGTGGTACTGCACGACAAGGAGACAGACTCTGGGTGTTCAGAATGGCTTCGTTTTTATTTTTGACCTGCAGTTGGTTGAACCTGCGGAGTGGACTCCACGGGTAAAAAGGGCAGCCACACTGGGGTTCTGGTCATCTGTGTTTCAACACGTGCTTCGGAGGCCACTGCTTTACCCTGCTGTTCTCACCTTAAGGTGCTTAAACTGAGCTTTGGAGAGAAAAGTGCAACTGTGCAGGCTGTGACGGCTGATTAGGGCTGGTGTGCAGGGCGTCCTTCCTGGGGTCAGGATGGAGGTCACTCCCAGGGCCCGCATGGGGAGTGATTCTGGGTGCAGAATACAAGGTGGCCGCGGTGGATGAGGTCGTCTCCCCGCCTCCCAGCCTGCTGATGCACCTCGGCAGAGATGGTTGTCTGGCCGGAGTCTAAACTGGTGCCTTCTGCCATTTTATGCACCTGGTGAATACTTCCCTTGGAGAACTTCCGTCTGTGGGTAGAAAGGAGCCCTTTCTTAAAGTCATGGGCATACTTCAGATTCTAAGAGGAAAATAAGGCCAATGGAACCATTTTGAATTATTTGAAATGTAGCCCCTGCTCCCTCCTCACAGCACAACCCTGTTTGTACCTAGGTCGGAGGCGCTCGGTGAGACAGTGACGCATAGGTGGCTCCCGTGAGCCGAGGTGCGGGGACTGTGGTTCCCTGTGCCCGCTGCTCCCTATCCGGGGACCGGTGTCTGAGGAATAGGGTCTGGCTGCCCCCCGGGGAAACCAAGGTGCTGGTCCATCCCAGGGGGTGGCCCAGCTACAACACCCAGCTCAGGGGCGGTGGGAAACCCAGCCCGGGGGGGCTTCCGATGTGACCTTGCCTACAGAGACAGAGCAGGTAGGTACGGTGGCTGCTCCTGATCAGACTTGGGCTGTAGCTCGGTTCTAGTGACAAGGTGCCCTGGCTGGATGAAAGGAAGTATCCTCTGTGCTGCCCCCAGCAACGCAGGCCCAGCTCCCCATCTTCCTCCTTCTGGATGGCAATAATTTAATATTTGTAGCCTCCTGAAAACATTCTTCCTCTCAACCCACATTGGCAAAAATGTCAGCAACAAGGATGCTTTGGCTTCATGAAAGTGAAACCAAACTCTGGAAAATGTTTTAATCTTTCTTAATCTGTAAAAAGGTTGTGTCATGAAACTCTGGAGCTTATTATGAGTGTGTACAGTGGGGTGAACACGGAGCTGTATCCTGACCAAATACCTTCTACGGTTCTTGAAATGGCACAGTGGTGCCTTGGTATCTCAGTCAAACACTGATGGGCCAGGAGTCAGGTATTTTTCTGTGAATACAGTTAATTAAATTGTTCTTTTAAAAAATAGCCTGGTATTCATTTAGGAATTGGATTACTAGGTACCCCCAAATAAATTAGTATAGATGGTATTTTTACCAAGAAAAAAAGGCAAATAGGTCTTACAAAATACTGTGCAGCTAACGGATGACTTATTGCATACTTGTCGTTTGTGAATTAATTTCTGCACTGACAATTCCACGCATATTTAGAGATTCAGTGCGTAGACCATGTGGCATGCATTTAATTTTTGCAGCCGCTTTGTGAGGTGGACGTCAATAGCGCTGCTCTGTACATGAGAAGCCCGGGACTGAGCCATGTGTCTGAGGCCACACTCTGAAGGGTCAAGAGGCAGGGATTTGCATGGGCTCTGTACCCAGATTTTGACTTCTGTGCTGCATGCTGGGCGCAGTGTGCCAGGAGTCAAACCTACTCACTTTCTGGCTCACTTTCAAGTGCATTTGAAACCTACGCAGTCCTTGCAAACTGGGATCCTCCCTGCCAACAGGCAAGGCAGGATTTCTGGTGGGCTCACAGCCCAATTCTGTGCATGATTGGCCCAATTCACTGTTGCAGGGAAAATAACCACAACATGGAGGAATTCAATCTCGAATTGAAGGCAGGGATTAGGAGAGTTTTACTGGAAATAAGAATAGCTCCTGAATTTCCAGGAGGGGTCCCCATCAGGGGTGATTTTTACATCAAAATCACAGCATGAGTACAGTGTGGGTCACACCACAGTCAGCCTGTAGGATACAAGTGTAGTCACTTAGCTAAATAGCTACCAATAGGGAAACAAGTCTTGCAGCAAGGGGTCATGGAAAGGGATGGGTCCAGATGTTTTCAACACACCATAATGCTGTCAAATTATGATCTCGTCAACAAATTAATCTGCAGATGAAGCCCAAGCTTCATTGTGACCTAGTCACCTCCTGACTGCTCCCTCCAGACACTGAGAACCTGGGGGGACACTTTAGATCTGAACTACGACTGATGCTTTAAGTGAACGTCCAAGCCAAATAAAATTTTGATTTCACAAAATAAGGATTTAAAATGGAAAGTAAGGAGAATTAAAAGCATTTGATTTTATTACATATATTCTGTCTTAGTTACTTTTTTTTGCTGCTGAGACAAAATGCCCAACACCCAAAGTTAAAGAAGAAAAGGTTTATTCTGGCTCACAGTTTGTAGAGATTTCAGTCCATAATCAGCTGGCTCCATGGCAGAAGAGAGAGGCAACACAGAGGAAAAACAGTCCGTGGCAGGGCAGGCAGGAAGCAGCCGGCAGCAAATCCTCTCTGTACTTTTACACTGTGTCCAGGCTACTCACCACTAGGGCAGGTATCACTCACACCCAGGGCAGGGCACCCTTAATCTACCCAGAACTGTGCAAACTGTCCAGTGGACTGATTCAGGAACCATACCCTCTTCAACCCAGAGTCACACACTCTAGGTCCAGCCTCCTCTGAAAAAGCCCCATCTATGACTGCATGAGGCTGTGTGTGTGTGTGTGTGTGTGGGGCATCTAGACATAGCCACAACATAGTTGTTGTAGAACTCTTAATGCTTTTAATATTTGCTTCTTCAAATACATTTTTGAAAAATTTGATGCAGAAGTAAACCCAGAGTAATTAGACGTGTATTCAGTTGCAAGCACACTGCCAACCCACAGGAGCTTAAACAAATAGAGATTTTTCTCCTTTTATAAGAATTCCAGAGATGGCTGAGTGGCTCCGGTGGTTTCCAGTGGATAGACCACAGTGGAGGAGATATCTGCAAATCTCGGTCTTTCCCTCATGCTTACACAGTGGCTGCTGCAGCTCCAGTCAGCTGACTGTACTCACACAGGTGGAAAGGAACAGGCAAGAAGGAACTCCAGTCAGCTGTTGCTTACATTTTACAGGCTGAAACGCCACCACAGGGCTCTGGTACTTACTACTGATTAAGGGTGAGCTTTACATAAATATTTTCTTAATGACACATTAATAAAACAAGGCAGCTAATGTAAGGTCAACTTATATTACAAGTTACAGACTTCAAAATGGAATTAAAAAAACAAAAGATACACCTAAAGTGAAAGGACAGCAAGAGATACGGAAATGAACAGAAGGAAAACGGTCTTAGAAAAATTTCCATACCCTTCTTGCACTTTGAAATGCTAGGCAGTCAAAATCAAAGACAAGCATGGGTGATATAATTTAACAAGTTTAAACTGTTAAATATTACTTTACAAGAATGAATTGATAAATATCTATTAACAAATAGAACACATATCTTTAATATGCACAAAATGAGAATTAAATATACAGAGAAATCCTTGATTTCATAACACAGGAGCACAATTAGATTTGTATATTATATGAACAGCTAACATTAAAACAAAATAACCAACTGCATGATTATTTTCTTGAAATTTCTTAAGTGACTACTGAGCTAAATGAAAAATAAAATTACTTCTAAAATTATGAAATACTGGCAGTTATTTAGAAAGTTATGACATGAGGTTAGGGTTATACTAGCAATAAAATTTAGTACTTGATACTCTTATGACTGCAGAAAACATTGAAAAATGACTGTTGTAAGTTGCAAGATCAGTTAAATAAATTTAAATGAAATACAGGGGAAAGAGTAAGTATTAAAACAAAATTAGAGAACAAAAACAAATTCTTAGTATTAATTAAAATTTTCCAAGGGCTGGCTTCTTTTAAATACTTATAAAATAGATTAGGATAATTAGATAAACTAAAGAGTATTCATAAGTAAAGCTGAGAAATAAGAGAGGGGTTACAAAACAAACATGGTAGACAATAAAATTATCAGAGATTTATTTGCTTCACTCTATTGCATTAAGTTTGAAAACATGGCTAATCTGGACTGAGAATACAATTGATCCAATATGATTAAAGAGTAAGTAGAAGACTAAAGCTTGAAGAAAAAGAACAAATTACTGAAGAATTATTTCTCAAAGATTCTTGTTTTACTGGTATTTTTCAATGCAGTCAAGATGCCGATTATCCTAATACCACAGAGTGTTCACAGATTTATTATTCTACCCCGGACCCCATATGTTCAATGCTTGAATGAGCTGTGGCGAAATACAGCTGAGATTGTCAGCGTGTTCCTCAACCTTGCACATTAAGTTTCCCGAGGACACTCATAAAAATCTCAGGTTCTTGGGCCCCAGACCTCTCCTTTTGGAGCAGAGTCCTGAAGGAGGGGCAGGAATATCGTTTTAAATTCTTTTATCAATGTAACGTAAAGAAGCGTGCAGAAGAAACAAACTTCAGAAACCCAAGCAGGCCTTTGCTGCTCCTGGTGTCAGCAGAGAGCTCGGGAGGTCCGCACGCTCCCCTGCGGGCTTCTCCCCTTGGTTTCCTCCTTTCTGTTTGGAGATTTCCGGGTCAGGACAGAGTGCTGCGTGGGTTCCTCGTGCTGCCCGGTGCCCTCAGGAGGGCGCCCCTTAGTTATCCCCGCTGACCGCCTGCTGCCCGTGCTGGTCGTTTCCTTTTAGTTCTGCACTTTCTGTTTGAATTCTTAGCAGCAGAATTGCTGGAGCTGATAGGTGCGGGTTTTTAACTCAGTAACTCCTGACGGCCCTCCTCTAGAAACACGAGCCCGGGAGTCCGTTTCCCCACTCGCCTGCCGGGACCACCGTCATCGCCAATTGTCTGCAATTTTGCCATTCTTGGCAGACATCACATAGCGCTGATCACAGCTTTGAATTCTGTTTCTTTTGTCTATTTTCTTTTTCTTTCTTTCTCTCTCTCTTTCTTTCTTTCTTTCTTTCTTTCTTTCTTTCTTTCTTTCTTTCTTTCTTTCTTTCTTTCTTTCTTTCTTTCTTTCTTTCTTCTTTTGAGACAGGGTCTCACTATGCAGATCAGGCTGGTCTTGAGCTTACTTTGTAGTCCAGACTGGTCTTGAACACACAATGATTCTCCTGCCTCAGCTTCCTGAGTGCTGGGATTAAAGGCATGCGCCACCACCCTGGCTTGAATTGTATTTCTGTCATTCTTAGAGAGCTGGTCAGTGGTTCAAATCATCCTGTTTGTGTCTAGCATTTTATTTTTTTTCCTGAAAACTGCCTGTTCATGACCAGCGTTCATTTCACTACTGGATCGCTGCTCTTCTCCTAACTAAATTTTGAGCTTTTTGTAGAATACAGGATTGGTCTTCTGTCTGTTTTAAAATTTTTAATAGGTTTCCATTCATCTTTTGACTATGGGACGTTTTTGTATTAAAAACTGATATTATTTGATAATCAAACTTGTGTCCCCTTTGCCTTCTGCCATGGCTTTGGGCCGTGTCATCGTCGCTTATATCTCATCCCAGGTCACGCACGCTCTCACATTCAAGAACATTGACTGTGCACTCATTCCAATTATAAAGGTACAAGTGACAACATGTGTTTTGCTAAATTATCCTATTATTCTAAGGGGTAAGAATGGCTTCATATTAGGAAATCTGTTAATCTGTGACATCCTAGCACAGTTTCCAAATGGACAAAGATGGTAATTTCAACAGATGTCAAAAACACAAGGTGTACTGCAGCCTATTTCTTAAAGAGGAAAAAGAAACTCTTAGAAAGCGGACCGTATTTCTGTAGATGACTGAGAATGTGGGTCAGGAGGTGGCGTCAGTGTAATGGCGAATGGTGATGGACCGGGCCGATCCCGATTCAAACTGGGCATGGGACCAGGGTTCTGCCACTGCCACCAGCATTTCACATTCCTGCGAACAAGCCGTCCGGCTCAGGTGGGCAGTGGGGAGAGGAGGCCCGCATACCTTAGGGAAACGAAACTATCACTGTCTGCAGATGATGTAGCTAAGCACAGGGAGAGTTCAAGAAAACCCAATTGAAAAGCTTCTAGAATTAAAGCATCTTCATAAAGAGGGGTGACAGAAAGTAAAATCGTGAAAGGGATATTTTTACATGAGAACCGATGGAAAAGAGATTTTAATTTGTCCGGAAAACAACCAAAATAAACCCTAATAAAATGCATGCGCAGCTTACCTGAAGAAAGTTCAAGACTCACTGAGAGTTATAATAGCAAACATGAACAAAGCGATGCACTCACCATGCTAGATACTCGGAACATAATAATTCTTCCCGCATTGATTTTTATGCTTGATATCTTGGGGAAAATCTCAGTCAGGTGGATAATTTGGGGAAGTGATTCTGCAGAGCGCCTGCCTTCTACCCTCTCCCTGAGATGCTGAGGGAGCGTGGTCTGGCTGGCAGCTGTCACGCCCTCCCCTGGGTCCTCAGGATGGATCGGGACGGCTTGCCTCGCTGTCCCCCGGGACTGTCTTTTGGCTGCTCGCTGGGAGCCTGACTTGACCGCCAGCTTCAGTGTCCTGCCCCTCATCCCTGCCACTCTAGACGCTGCCACCCCTGAGATCTCCCTGAGGCAGCGATGGTGTGGGCAGGCTCCAGGCCCCAATAAGTTTGATTAGCACAAATGTCTCCTCAGGAGAATCCCTGGGTTTACCCTTGTCATTTCCGCAGAAAATGGCAGCTGTCAATCAAACAGCTAGGTCTCCCAACGCTCCTCAGAATTGCCGCAATGACACCTCTGACTGTCCTGGATGCCCCACGCCCACTCTGCCCCGGGAGATGTCTGCCTGATCATAGTGGGCTAGAATTTCAACCAATTTGGACCAACTGGTGGTCTCTGATCAGAAAGCTTGGACCGATTGGCAAGCTCAAGTTTGGACCCATCATGGGGTGTAATTTGGACCAACCACAGGCCTGCTGCTGCTGTATAAGCAATGCACCCCCCACACTTGTAAGGTTGGTCCAAGAGTTCTCTCTCTCCTGTGCTGACCTCTCTGTGCTGCAGCATAAGCTCTGTTAAAATAAAGTGTCACCTTGGCGGTCCTATAAATCTGCTTGGGGTTCTTATCTCAACAACAGCTGCTTTCAAGAAGAGCTGTGAATACCAGGGACTGCTTACTCTCAAGAGCTCCATTCAGCAACAGGGACCCGCAAGTAGCAGCGTCAGCTGACAGTGTGTGTCGTTTGTCCATCTCCCCTGGTGGCATCATCTGGCAGTGGCGGGAAGTGGTGGGGCTGGCTGCTTCTGACTGGGGGGCATTGACAGTTGGCAGCACAGAGCCCAGCAGCAGCAACCAGCACCCCAGTGCCAGAGCTGGAATGTGACAGGCTGAACGCCATCAGCCTTCAAACCCTGAGCCCTTAGCAGGGATAGGTTTTGCCAGCGTGTGATTTCTATCTGAACAGAGCAAAAGAACCCTCACCTGGTAAGTGATGGGGCCTTAGTTTAAGTGACTTCAAAATGCTTAATGATGCTTTTGCCTTGTGAAAACAGCAAATGAATACATTTCAAAATTATGCTGTCTAGAGCTCTGCAATGCTTTCCCTTAACTTCTTGCAGCTAGATGTGTTTTGGAATTCAAAATTCAAGTTTTGGAAAGGTAACCTGGTCATATCTTGAATGACCAAAGAGAACTTCGTGTTGCATTGACTCCAGTCACCAGCAGGGCCTGGAGCTTTATTCCATCGGCAAACACACAATGTTTGCATCACCAAACCGAGTACGACCTCAGAACTGTGAACAGATTCCTATGGATTTGGGTCATGTTTTGCTCCCAAATGATTGTTGGCACCAAACTCATGGAAAAAAAAAAACACTTCCATTTTTCAGAATTCTACTAATTTTAGCGTCGCAGATTGCAGCTCGTGGGCCTGCGTGGATGTAGGTCACAGGCTGTGCGCCCAGGAAGCCAGCTCCAGTAGGAGATTGGATTGTGAAACACTCACCAGGGGCTCACACTGAGGGAGAGGACAGAGCAGAACGGAGCTCTGATGTAGCTCCCAGTCACGTGGGTGTTCATGGACAGACGGCCGGCCCAGGCGTGGCCCCGAGGACCCCACATGGTCCCATCTTCTCTGTGGGCGTCTAAGGCCAAAGCAGTCTTGGGAACTGTGACTCAGCGCATGCTGCTGGGTCCTCTTCCCTGTTCAGATGAGGGTAGTTGGTGCCCGAGAACACTGCTCTTCTTCTTGATAAACCAGCAGTGTAGACCTGGGTGGGCAGGGGCAACTGCTCCTTATATTTCAAAGACACATATTTGGAAGAGCCCAGCACATGCGAGTCAGGGTCACTGAGGCACTCAGAATCCTTGGTTTTGAGGCCTCAAAGTTTCAAGGACCAGGTCTGCTTCTGAAGCATCCTCGTAGGAATTTACAGGGTGCCACAGCTTGAACCAGTTCGCAGTAATCCCTCCACCATGGTCCCAAGGTCTCAGCCACATGGGGCCGGTTGAAATCTCCTCATAGCTCTTAAGGTCCCCCATATGCACCCTCTGGCTTTCCTGGGTCTCCCCTGTCTACTGAGAGGTCACCCACTGGGGAGCAAGAGCCAGGCTCCAGCCTTCGTCCTCCCGCCCTGGGTTCTGGCTCCCATCCTCTGTCCAGCCTTGGGGCCACCCAGGAAGGCTCTGCAGATGAGCGAGCCCACCCTCCTCGCCAGTACCCACCTCGCACCACCCTGACCGGCTCCACCGCTCCTCCCAGCATGAGACCTGGTACCCGGGTCCCTGTGCCCCGTGCCTTGTGTTTGTCTGTGCCTTGTGGCCACTCTACAGGTCAGAGCTCCATGATCCAGCTCCCTCTGCCTGGAGGAAGCACCACTCTCTGACAGGAAATCTTGGTGACGAAGAAGGTGCAGGTCCAGGCGCCTGCCCTGGGTCGGAGCTGGCTGCGGGGGACATCCCATTTGAGACTGGTGGTTTGGGGTTGCTGGGCTCTAGTGGAGGCCACTTGGGGGTTCCGATGGGCTAAGCTTTCATTGGGTTTGCTGCCCGTTGAGTTGGGCTTCTTTGCTTATGTAGGAGCCGGAAGTGCTGGAGCAGCATGGCCGCCTCTGGTGATTTACACGAACGGCATAAATGTGGCGGCGTAAAGCAACCAGCTTGCTGCCGGAGGCAGACCCATGTGCTGTTCTTCTTCCCGCTCGCTCTGTGGCTTCCCTTTCCTGCCCCTCTGTCCACTGAAGTCACTTCCACACTCTCGGGTTCATGGCGCCCCGCGCGGTGGTCCCTGAGGCCCACACTCCTACCGAGGGGCCTGTGCTTCGAGACAGAGACCGTGTGGGACTCTGCACTTTCAGGTGCAGCGCGGCCTCCGCCCGAGGGACCTGCGGCCGGGGAGCCTGTCCACAGGAAGGCAGCAGACAGCGCAGGCCGGGGAGCGTCTGTCTGCGCGGGAGCCAGGGGCTTTCTCTGTCGGCGGCTGTGCGCTCACAGCCTCATTGAAAAGGACCACACAGCCTGGAAGGAGAGAGTGGGGCGGGCCGTCGGGGTCATCAGAGCTCTGACCCGGTGTGGGCTCTGGCCCACCAGTTGGAGGTGGTGAGGGGCGGGGCTAGGCCATTTTGACCCCTGGACTGGCCTTATGGGGAGAAGGCCATGCTGGCCCCAAAGAAGCATTTAAAGTCCTTGCTTCCTCTAAGGTGTCCGGGCCGTGGCCCTCAGGAGGGTCAGCGGGGCTCTGGAGGCCCTTGGCTGCCTGATGGCGGACAGAGTCTCATAGCCCTCCCAGCAGGTGGCGAAGGGTGCCCACTAATGGGACCGCAGACGTTCCCCTGCAAGGGCTTCTGGACCCTGACGCCTCTGTCCTCAGGAGCTCCCTGCCTTCCTTGTGACCCAAGGGAACCCAGGGCCCGAGAAGCGTGGGCAGCTCCCTGGCCCCCTCGCTGAGTGAGCCGAAGGCTTTCTACAGACCCGTCCCTGCACCCCTCCAACCCGGCGCCGCTCTCTTTGAGAACAGACACGGGAGCCCTGCCCTTGCCTCCAAAGGCTGAAACTGTGCCTGGAGGGGTCTCCGTCGGGAGACCACTCTCCATCTAGACTACCCACGCACAGGTATGCTGTTCTGAGACACCAGCACCCTGAGACTGTCCGTGGCAGGGTCACCCCACAGTCTCAGGCCACACCCAGGGCGGTGACACTGCCGGGCTAGTGTTGGCTAGCCAGGGGAGCTCAGCGCTTCAGACCCCGTGAGCGAGTTCTGCTTGTCATAGAAAAGGCCAGCAAGGCAGTGGGGTTCAATCCTCAGACAGCTGCTCTGGGAGGTTCTGGTCGCCTTGCTTTTGCAGCAGGGAAACCCGAGGATCTGAGGCTGCTGCTGCTGCCGGCTCAGTTCATGATGGACGCACAGAGAGCTCTGTCCTAGCCTGTCCTTTCCCCTCCGCCACCGCTCTCCCAGTGCGGTCCCCAGGCCAGCAGCCTCCGCTCCCTGGAAACGCGACAGAGAAGCAGGTTCCTGGGGTCCTACTCAGATTTATGAATCGGAGCCTGTTCTAGGAAGCCCTCCAAAACATTCCCATCCCTGCTGGAGTTTGCAAACCACCGCTGTCCACACAGTTCCTCCCTGTCCCCTGTCCCCTGTCCCCTGTCCCAGCCATGGTGAAATGTGGGCCTCTGGGGGGCTGCCAAGTGTGGAACCACTTGGGTGGAGGCGAGGGGTACTCACACAGGACTGCAGACTTCGGCTTCTCTGTGTGGACAGTGATTCATGGGAGGCTTTTGTTGGACACGGCCGACACAGGAGTGACTGCCACACCCCACGAGGGGAAACCGAGGTCATTACCCTACCCACCCCGAACCACAGCCAAGGAACCGCGGCCCAGAGCCAGAGTAGGTGCTTTTAACCAGGCCCGGGGCCTGCACACTGTGGTGTTCAGTGTTTGCTGGGGCACTGTCTTTTGGGCCTTGTGGCGATATCTGCCTCTTAGACGGACTTTGCTCCTGCTGGTGAAGGAAGGGTCAGAGGCAGGGAGAAAAACTGCTGCATGCTGAGCCAGCCTCAGAGGGTTCAACCTGCCCGCTCGAGGAACTGTGCACTGATCGGAACTGGACAGTGTCCATGCCATGGCACAGAATCCCAGGAGGGGCCGCACAGCTCAGCCTAAATTTTCGGAACAGATTTGCAGCAGGGTTGACTCTCAAATCCTGATCTACCTCATTCCAGAGACCCCATGACCCGCACTCAGCTACGAGTGTGTGTGAGTCCTACGTGAGCACCTGATATGACATCCACACAGCCTGGAAGCTTCCATAGGGTGCAGGTGCCCAGGCCTCGTGACTTGAGGTGTAGCCCAAGGAAAGGAGTAAGCAAGGTCTGTGTTGTTTTTAACTCTGAAGATTGCAGCACTCAACACACTGCCGTGGGCTCCCTGTGAGTCCAGAGACGGCTCAGGATTCAGGACATCGATGTCTGTGTCCTGTAAAGACAGGCGAGACGCCGTGGCAGAACACTTGGCCTCTTCTGGAATACTTTCCCCACGTATTTTAGACTAGAAAGGTTTGACTGTCTTAATTTAGGATGCTGTGATCTCCCCCCTCACTCCCACCACAATCAGGTAGCTAAAAGGCAAGGTTGGTTTCCTTGCAAATTCACAGCAGCTCCAGACCTGGGGTGATAAATGTCACGTGTGAGTCACACCCATGAATCACTGGACTGGGCCCATTGAAGAATGGCATGGAGCAGCCCACACCACAGGGCACATTTGTTCTTCTGGAAAATCCCTGGAACTCTGGGCAGCTGTTGGATTCCCGCGCGTCCATCCTGGTCATGGAGGTAGCAGGAGAGTGGAGGGCGGCTGGGCGTACGCTGGCTGGTGGCCGCCCGGTGCCCTGCACTTCCACTCGAGGGGAGCAGGCTCTCAGCCCACTGCTGTCTCACACGCCTCAGTGGCTGGGTTTGCAGCTGGTCCTTTCCAGCTCCCGCCTTTCCTGCACAGTGTCCACGGCCCTGCACCTCCTCCGCCCAAGACTGGGCTTCCCAGTGCGGTGGAATCCAGGTGGCTGAACCCATGGCCATGCTCTGTGCACGATCAATGTCAGAACGACTTTACTTCTGAAAGCTTAGACGGTGGCAATGCTTTTCCTACCCAGCTTTCACATCCCCTTGGTTCCCACAACTCTCTGATCCTGCCGACACCTCCTTTTCACACGGTAGTCTGTCTGCTCTGGTTTCTCCCTCTGTGTTGCGCACCAAAGCCTGCTCTTGTTCAAAAGCCACCTGCGATATCCTTGTAGTCTCCTTTTAAAAAGACTGTCTTTATCTCGCTTCTAAGACACCACATCTTTTTGATTTCCCTACTTACTTGTCATGTTTTCAAAGTGCTCTGTCCCTGAATTTCCTCTTCCCCAGCCTCTTGACATGGAGTGTGCGAGAGCTGGGGTCGATTTCTCTGCCCTTTCCTCTCTGGGCGACTCCGTTCAATCTGATGGCTTCTCAAACGAGGTATAATCTGAGAAGGCCCCTGCCGGTTCCGGCCTGGATCTCAGTCCTGAACTCAAGATTCTACCGCCCACCTGTCTCGTCCAGTCTCCGGCTGGACGTCTAGCAAGCGTCCGGAACTCTGTGTGCCCAGAACCTGGCTTCTGATGCCCCTCCGCCCTCCAGGCTGTGGTGTGACAGCGGCCGCCCTCCCTGCTGAACAGGGGAGAGTGTCACCAGTCTCTCCCCCCTCCTACTTCCTTTTCAAAATGTACCCCAATTCTACCACGTCCCTAGGAGCACCATGTTTGTCTTTCAAACCTAAGATCCCCTTCCTCATCCCTTGCCGGTTTCCACCTGGAGACATGGCAGTGTCTCTTCTGAATTGTGTCCACCTCGTCCCTTTGGCCTGCCTCTACAACAGGATGTCACTGAGCCTTTTAAAACACAGACCTCTCCCTGTCACTTCTCAGACTACTTCTCCAGTGGGGAGGTCTCGATTGCTAGCATTAAAACTAAAAACTCCACCATGTGCCGAAGAAACAGGGCAGTGTGTTGATGATTTTCGTGTAGCCCAAGATTATTTAGAGGGAACATAAAATGCACTAACAACAAAGAAAAATTATTCTAAGTTGTACTTTATCAAAATTAACAGCATACGCTTGTCCAAACACAACTTTGAAAAATGAACAGGCAGGCCACCGGTTGAGAAATATACTCATAACATACACACATCTGACAAAACACAAGCTTTCAAAATTTGTAGAGAACCAGACCTCAGTACTACAAAGATTAGAGCCCAATTAGAAGACTAATAGATACTCATAAAATACATGAGTGGCCAATGAGTACATGGAAAGTACCATACCTCATTAATAATTAAAAATCAGGGAAGTGCAAATACTTCCTCATAGTCAGGGGCTTGCTTCTTCATTCCTTTAGTAAGTAAATGTCCTTCACAGAGCAAAGCTGTGAACTCTGATGAGCCCCTGTTTACCCTGTCTCTCTCTGTGTCTCTCCCTTCCCAGTGGTATTTTTGTACTTGCCTTTGTCCTGAGGACCCGTGCACAGAACACATTTGCTTCTTGTCCTGGCGTCTGGGACTCAGCTAGCTTGGAAGTCCACTGCTCAGAGAGGAAACGTTTCCACCTGGAGACATGGCAGTGTCTCTTCTGAATTGGGTTGAGGCTGCCACCTGGCCACTCTGGGCTCCATCTGCCACTGAACAAACAGGCAGAGAAAGAGGTTGCCCTATGGGGTGACTGGTCCTGAATCAGGGGAAACTGGGCCACTGCTCGTGCTGGAGACAGCGAGGGGTTAGGTCTGCCATCCGGTTCGGCGGCAAAGACTACAGACGGCTATGGACCCTTTAAAGTGCAGAGCAATTGAGGACCCGTTGTGTTGGAGAATGAAGGCTTGGACACTCTGCCAGGTAAAGAATCCCAGCCCTGCAAGTTCTGGACAAGAAAGGTGAGAAGATGGGATGAATTGTAAGAGGAGATTATAGGATTGATTTTAGATCATGTGTGATCAATTACAGGAATTAAGAGTGCGGTAGCTTTGCAAATTTCTTGTTATGTGCATAACCACCCATTTTCCTCGTCTCATTTTTAGCGGGTATATAAGCTGTTCCAGGTTAATTTTACAGTTTCACCTTCAGGTAAGAGGACTGTGATGGAGTTAGAGGCCTATCGGTGCAGCCTGTGACGGACACATGGACAGCTGGCACCGCGTCTCCCCGCTGTGGGTCGAGGTGGAGAAGGCCTTCACATTCGGAGGCAGCTGGTCCCGTCGGGTGAGCGTGCAGGTGCCGTGTGTCGCACACAGTCCAGCGTGCACCGGGAAGTGCACACGGCGGCTGTGGCGCTCACTGCCTCTCGGGTTCAAATCCACCCTTTATTCCGCACTCTGCAGTCACGACCCTGGGCCCTGCAGACAGCTCTGCTATGCCAGCTAACGCAGTGAGAAGCTGTACAGCAGGCATTGGAAGGGTGTTGCAGGAGGGTTTCTCTCACTGTTTCCAGGGTGTTTGCTCCACCAGTCTCTTTCAGCACC
>RJWM01033263.1:0-20780 GCA_004363535.1 Dasyprocta punctata
GGGAATCTTCCTTAATTTCTATGTCATGACATGCAGTTCATTAGCATTGAGGCTGGTTTCTAAAGGGTTGGTAGAATTTCCTTTAAAACTACCACTAGAGTGTGCTGTGTGTGGGCACTTGTGTTCTTTAATAACTGCCCTCCACCTATGGAAATTGATGTGTTTTAAGTTTTCTACTGGCATTGGGATGAATTTTGACAAACGCTGTTTCCCTCAGAGATTATCTATTTTATTTGAGTTTTCAAATTTATTTGCATGGAGATAGGGAAACTCATCTTTTATGATTTAAAAAATTTCCTGTGTCATTAGTTGTTTTTATGTGTTATCCTTTTCACTCCTTTTTTTCTTAAATTAGTTAATGGTTTGCCTATTTTGTTGATTTTTTTCAAAGAATCAAAATTTCATTAATTTAATCTATTTGCTTTTCTTTTTTCTATTTCATTAATATTTATATTGCTAAATTTCCTCTCTGTGTCACTTTTTTCCCCTTTTGGTAGCAAGTGTTTTACCATTGAAATACATCCCAGATTTCCCTATCCTTCTTTTGGTATACTTTGATGTTCTTTTTCTAGCTTTCTGGGTTGGGAATTTTATTTATTTTCACTTTTGTTTGTATAGATATTTAAGGCTCTTGAGTTTTTCTTTGATCATTGCATTAAATGCATATACTAGATTCTGTTGTTAGTGTTTTCATTATTTTTATGTTTCAGAAATTCTGTATTTTCTCTTTGTGTCTCATTTCATTGAAGTATTGGAGGTTTTTTAAAATCAGTCATTTTGCCAATTTCTACTTGGTTGGATGAAACTTGTCCCCTAGTGAATTACAGGAAGTGTCTATGTGTACAGTATTCCCTGAGTTTTTGCATATTCAAACTGTTTTTGTATATCTTTGATGTTTGAAGGAAACTCGATTTGTTTTCCTTGGTTGTTTTCCTTGGTTCACTCGTTCTTTTCTTAAGTTTCTCAAAAATATTGTATCACAATTGTCTAGTCTTATATGATGCTCCTAAGAGCTGCTAAGAGCATCATATAAGCCAGTATATATAATTTCTTACCTTTATGAGTAACTTGATTTTTCTGCTTGGAAGGCTTGAAAATTTTTCTAACTTTAAAGCCAAATATTTTTACTAGAGTATTTCTTGGAATTGGTAATTCTGGATCAATTTTCCCAGTTAGGTAGACAGTTGATTTTTTTAGTATGCTAATTTAAATTTTCTTTTATTTCCAGAAATTTTTTCTTAGATTATGGTTTAAAAAAATTTTTTTTCAGAGATTCTAGTCTTATATGTATCTCGGACTTTTATTGCCTATCTTCCATTTAAACCACTTTCTCCTTGATATTTTAAAAGTCTTTATCTTTTTCAAATCTTGGTTGATTTTTAATTTCTTTCAAATTTGTTCTACTGAACTTCTTATAATTTATTCTTCACTTTAAAATTCCTTTTAAAATTTTTTCCCCTGGGCTTGGTAAGCTCTCTTTGCCTGCTTTTGTTTCTATCACTTTTCTTTTCTTTTTTCTTTTCTCTTCTCTTCTTTTTTTCTTTTCTTTCTTTTCTTTTTCTTTCCTTTCCTTCCCTTTTCCCTCCTTCCCTTTTCCCTCCCACCTCTCTTTTCTTTTCTCCCTTTCTGTCTTTCCTTTTTCCCTCCTTCTCTACGCCCCTTCCCTTCTCCATCCGTCATCTTCCCCCATTGAACCCAGGGATGTTCTGCCACTGAACTACACCCCCAGGCTTTTTTTGAGACAGCATCTTGCTAAATTGTTCAGGCTGGCCTAGAACTCAAGGTCCTTCTGCCTGAGCTATAAGTGTGTTGTGCCACCACACCTGGCTCATTGCATTTCTTTTATTTCTGTTCTTAGTTTCTCTCTTTTGATTTTAATTTTGTTATATATCTTAATATTTATTTGAAGATAGTTAATTTAAATTTTTATATTAAGGATTTTTTTCTCTTATGATTTTGGGGGAAGACAATCAGCTGGAATACTGCAATATTTTGTTATGTGTTATTTTCTTTTATAGTAACTTTGTATGGAGCTATTTTTGTATGTAAAATTACTAGTCCAAAAACATTCTTTTTCATCCATATAGAGAAGCACAGTTTCTTTTATGATTAGTATTAGTGAAGTAGAGAAGGAAGCAGAAAGCTCAGTTAATGTGGCCTATTTTTTGTTTCTGCATGATCCTTAGTTTTCTTAACTGCCTTCTTTTCCTTAATGCTACATCCCTCGGGACATAATCCTTTTTCTATCTGTCTGGCTAACAATGATTCTTTGATGCTCCTACTTCTAGTTCTACTTACTTTCAAGTCATTTCTTTATACCTGTAACTATAGACCTCTAAGTCCCAAATCATTGTATAGTATTTTTGGTATTTAGTGCTGGCATTTCTCTTTTTGGAGGTGATTTTGTTTATGTTGTATTCCCTTTTCTCTGCCCTCTATTTTTTTAATAGTTTTGAGTTTTGTGATATCCTTTGTCTCCTAGTAATGCTGAAGGTGTAGGATATATGTTGTATTGTCTTCTTGTTCTTTCTTTGGGGCTTTAGGGAATACTCAGATCAATAGGTTCAGCATTATCCTCTATCCCCAGTGCTTTTGAAGATATTCAAAACTGGCTAAAAGAAGACAAATAGATAAGAAAATGTGGTAAAATGCCAAGAGAGAACATTCTACTTATTTACAAATGTAACAACTTACAAATATTTCTGAGTTAGAGGGGACTTGAGGTTATTTTTAGTTGGCTCTTCATTTTTTGTGTGAAAGTTAAATTAGGGATAAAGAACTTTGAAAATAGAAACAAAGGCAGTTACTTTAGATTTGGGTGGTTGATGAAGAGAGATACATACTTAGTACTCTCCTCACTTGCTTAAAAGACTTATCTAGGGAGTTTATTTTTTAAAAAAGATTCACAGGCTCTTCCACTAGGAAATCTGATTCCTGTATGTGTTATTAGCAGTCACTCTTAAATGGCTCTTATCAGCCACATTTTGGGGAATGTTGACCTAAGTGATTCCCTTAACTGTCACCTCCTCACCTGAAGCATAGTGAAAAGCTGAAAAGAGGGCGAAATTTAGCACCAAAATGAACTAGGTCAGTACTTGAAGCCAGGGTACCCTATTTGTAGACATTGGCAGAGGTGAAGATGAACACTTACTAAAACATCTATTAAGAAGATGAGGTCACATGTAGCTTAGGTCTCTAGTTTCCTTAAATTTACTCATCTGAATTTAAGCCTAAGAGTGTACTGGAATTTAACTTTTAACATACCTTTATGTTCTGGAAAGTTAAGGGTTTTCAAGGTGTACATTTTGATGAGTGATGTGTTTGTAACTTAAATTATGTTATATAAGCACTCTGGAGCTATAAGAAATGGGTTTCTAGCTTGTAGAGATACATCTTTAGAGAGGTAAATCAAAAGAACAGCAGTAATAGAACAGTAATAGATGTTAATAGTAATAGAGATAAATAAACAGATTTTTAATGGGTAAAATTTAAAACCAAGTGGTCAGGTAAGACTTAGATAAATGGAGTAAGCTTGAGACAAGGAAAGGTCTGATTGATGTTGAGGATGTCATGGTCATAAAGGTAAAAACTAGTTTAGTGTAAGTAGAGATGAGATAGGATAAGAGGTGTGGCTTGCAGGAGGAGTGTTCAAGGATTCTGGAATGGGATTTCAGTCTGAGAAATTAGTGCTTTTTTGGTCTGAGAGAATCAAGAATCATGTATTCTCTCCATCTGGCAATGCCATACTTCAGGTATTATTACAGATTGATAATTCAATTCACGCATTTGGCTATTCAGTACCTATTATTATAATGTTTAAGTTTATTCAAAGCATTGACTGTAACTCATTAAATTGCTGTTAGCCATAAAATAAGAAAGCATTCTCCACCTTCTCCTTTGCTCTTGGTTGAAACCATGAAGACTGTCTTTTTGGGACTGACCATGGTGCTGACCGTGGTGCTGCCTATGATACTGTCCATGGTACTGCCCATAGTGTTGAAATTGTGAACAGCTTGGTCCTTTCAATTTAGGAACAGTCATTTTAAAATGAACTTGAAAACTACAGAGATGATATTTTAATTTCTCACTATGAAGATATACATATATATGTATATAGACACGTGTGTGCCTATGTGAACGCATGTTTATATATTATATTACAATATTGCTTTGGAGTCTTCGGTGCACATAATGATATCATGCTGTACAAATATTGCTGAAATATGCTTTTTCATTTAATGTTATGTTTTCGTGGACCATACATCTTTGTTAAATACAGATCAAAATTTTATTTTAATAAAATTAAATATATTTTATTCATTATTGTTTCACTATTGCAAATAATGCTGCAGTGCACCTCCCAATAGCTCTTTTTTAGGCAAATGTTTAAAAATGTTTCTGGGATAGATAACATGAAAATGGAATTTCTGAATCCACTAATAGTTCAACCTATAAGTACTCAGTATATGGAGAAATGTCTAATCTCTTTTGCTCATAAAAGTTACTTAGCATGGAACTTGTGCTTTTTAAGAAATGTGAAAGCATAATAAAATGTCCAGAATGGAGACAGGAGAGTATCTTGAAACTTTTAACCATGACTTAAATGTACTCTTTGATCTTTAACATTTTCCACCCCTTACTTGGGCTTTATTATTTTGCTTCTGAAAAGTTTAAAATACATTTGTCTCCTTTAATGATGGCAAACTAAAATATAAAAATGCTTACAAGAAATTTCACTCAAAGAATTTACAGAAAATTCTTGTACATGCCTTCAGTGGCTAGAATATAAGAAGTCAAGTTAGAATTTATGGTATAAAGTAGTAATGATCACACAGGATTACCTAGTCCAGTCTTCCCAATTTACAGATGTGGCAACTGAAGGCACAGAGAACTAAAATGATTTACCTACGTTCTAGCAGGATCTATTGAAACATACAGAATCAAAGTACTTTTGAAGAGAACAGCATTGTTTGTGAATCACTATAATCTTTGCAACAAGCATTTAATAACTATAGATTAACTGAAAACTACACTGCAGTGACTTTTGTTTAGCTTCTTGCTATTTGACCACAGTAATTCACAAAAGTACCATATCTCTTGTCTAAAATGAATGTAAAAACATCAATTTTCTTTTTATTACTGTTTTTGTTAAAACTGTAGGAGTTCTGTTATTCTTTGTGCTAGGACTGAAAGTTAGTTATTTCAAAAGTAGGTTAAAAGCCTTTTCTTGGTGTTTTGGTCCATAGACTGGAGTTTAATACTGTCTTCTGCACATAAACTTCAACCATAATTTTCATATGGGTTTCTTTGAAATGAGTGGAGAACTCAGACTTTTTGAAGCATTTGAGAGTACAGAATCTTTTTGAATTTTAGTGAATTTTACCCCTAATCTTTTCTACTTTTTCTGCTTACACCTAGTTTTACAGAAAGTTCTTCATTTTCCAAGTTTCCCCCCAAAACTTCTCACTTAGTTTTTAAAAGATTTGTTTGTTTGTTGGTTGGTTGGTTGGTTTGAGACAGGATCCGGCTTTGTAACCCAGGCTGGCCTTGACCTTGTGGCAGTCCTCTTGCCTCAGCCTCTTGAGTGCTGGCATTACAGGTGTGCGCCACCATGCCTATCTCCACTTAGTTTTATAATATCAATTCTAGGATGTAAAAGTGTAAAGTTTTTAATACTGTTTAATTTTATTGCATAGTTATTGTAACAAGCATAATTAACACATAGAGAATGAGCCCATGATGTGCATGTGGACCCTGAAAACTCTAAATATTGGGAACCTAAAGGCAGTTTGGTATGCTAGAGGAGTAAAAAGTTTTCACATGACTTGAATAGTAATTTTCTTACTCAGGGATTTGTATATATGCTTGTCCTGTCTCCTTTGGTATTAGCTTTGAAATCATTGGGGTTTTGCTGTTTAAGAAGTTCTTGAGTACACTAAGCACCTAAAAGACTCTGTTAGATGCTATAATAAAAGATGAGTTAAAAACATGGCCCTTTCCCTGTTCTATATCATCTACATATACAACTGACTATATAGTAGGTGCTTAATAATTTTGTTTTTGAGACAAGGTCTCACCATGTAGTTCAGGATGGCCTTAAACTCACTGGGTCTTCCACATTGGCCTAGAACTTGCAGAGATCCTCTTGACTCAGTTTTCTAAGTGCTGGGATCACAGGCATGTGCCATCATGCCCAGCTTAATGTTTTTATAGTATTACAAGTGAAATATCACATTCTAGCTTGCTCTAGAGCAACTCTCCCTAGTAAACATTGTTCTCAGCTTTCCCCCCCGCCCCCGCACTTACTTTTGTAGAGCAAAAGGATCTGCCTACCTCACTGTCCACCTCTTCAGTCTTCCTTGTGTCAAACAAAAATCTTTGGAAACCACATGTAATGCCAATTTAGGACTTTCCATAATGATATTTTGCCTTCTGTTAAATTAGAAGGAGAAAGATGTATAGACCATACATGGAGGGCTTTGATTTTGCATAGGTGAATGAGAAGTAAAAGATGAGAGATTGTTTGATATTTTCTATTTAATTCAGATGAGAAAGAAAGTCTCTAGTGGTTATTATTTTTTAAATTGGTGCCTCTGTTCCTCCAGTGAAGGCCATGTGAAGCCCTTTTCTGGTCAAGTATTGTTTTGATTCATTTATGTTGAACTTTTATTACTAGAAACACAGGAAGTATTTTGTGTCCTTGTGATTTAAAAAAAAAATTGCTTTTTTCCCTCCTAGTCTCTTTATATACATTTGACAAAGCCAAACAGTGTATTGGCACAATGACCATCGAGATTGATTTCCTACAGAAAAAAAGCATTGATTCCAATCCTTATGATACCGACAAGATGGCAGCAGAATTTATTCAGCAATTCAACAACCAGGCCTTCTCAGTGGGACAACAGGTATGTTTAAATTTTCTTTCATTCCTTTCACTTTCTAGGTATTCTAATCCTGCACATTGTCCGAAATTAATTACATTTTTTAAGAACTGAGAGGAACTTTGCATGTGAACAGGTATGTCCGAGCTGAGTGATAAAAAGGGAGACGTGTTTCCTGAACCTCTTGAAATCTGTTTGTAAAGAGTGTAAAGTAACATTTAGATTAAGATGTCATATATACTTACCATAACTTTTCCCTCTGTGAATTTGGAAACACTGTAGACATACATCTGAAATTTCTTATTGCAGGACATTTGTTTTGTCTGTAGGATGTCTTTATGTTTCACTAAATTTCTGTGGAAAAATAGTACTTAACTTTTTTTGCTTGATACTTATTCGAGAATCTTAAGAAAACTAGGTAAATATATTTTCAAGTTTTATATGGAACTTCTGAAGCCTACACTTTCTCTTTGAAAACTTGGAGAATTGTTTCTTTTTTTGGACTTGAGATAATATCACATGAAGAAATTCTTTTAAGATTTTACTTAAAGTTTGAGTTTGTAAGTTATCCACCTAAGTAATCATTGCTCTTTTGTCCCCTTTTTTTGTGACTTTTTAAATCATTCCATACGACTCCTTCATACCCATGGTTCCATAGCATCAGTTCTCAAAGAGACCCCAGCGTATCCCTCAAACCTTCTTAGTGATTCAGCAAAATCAAAACTATTTTCATAATAATTCCAAGGTATTATTTGTTTTCTCTCTCTTACTCTTTCACAAGTATATAGTGGAGTTTTGCAGAAGCTATGTGATATGTGCTGTATAGCACATTGTTGCTGAAACATGTGTGAGGATTCAGTTATCTTACATTAAGCCAGGCACTGAAGAGATTTGCAAAAATGTTACAATGCCAGTCTTATTTTTTTTAGAAAATAGGATTTTTTAAATTAAAAATTAATACATAAAATTTATTGTCATTAATTTTAAATCAATATATTTAGCATTTTTATTTCTCATCTCTAATAGGGTAAATATCAATAGATCTGATCCATATGAACAGAAGCTCTTTGGGGTCCTCAAGCATTTTTGGAAGTGTATAATAGTATCTTGAGACCAAAATGTTTTGAGAATCATTCCTCTGTAGCATTCTGATCACTAATGACTTACCTAGCCTGAGGAATGAGAACTGTAGTAGAAGGCAAGAGCTATTGAAGTGGAAGGAATGTTATTTTTACTCTTTTCTAACTAATACATCTGGAAGAATAAGACTAATGACCTAGGTAGTCCAGGCATTATAAAATCAATTTTTTGGAAACAGAAACTGAATGACTGAATTACAGACAAGAAAAGAATATGGTGTATTTTTAAGGAAAGTATGAAAATTGGAATGAATTCAGAGATTATCTAGTCTAACTTTATTTACAAATGAAAGAAGATATATTACATGCCTGCAGTTATACAGCTAAGAACACAGCTAAGAATTAGTTAAACAAATGTTTAAATAGCATCAAGTATGTTCCAGCCACTCTCATAGAGCTTGCTTTCTAGTTGAGGAAGACAGAAAATGAGAAGTGGTGTGTATTGTTGAATACTCTGATGTAAGCCGACCTCGATACCGCACTGGAGAGCCACTGCCGTGCCACATCTTATATTAGATGATTTGAGAAAGCTGCCCCAGATGCCTGTTAGCTGATAATTTGTTGTCCACTGCTTTTTGGCTATGCTGTATTCGTTCTGGATTTTTATACTTAGATTGTCTAATTAAACTTCATTGTTTCCATCTTTGTCTTTACCTTTAGTATCTTAATAGAAAATACATAGAAGAATGTTTAATAAAAGGTGCTGTGGTATTTGTAGTAATTTCAGACCCAACGGCATTGAATATGTCAATAAATCTATGAAATAAAAGTACTCCAGAATATAGAGAATTAAGTATCTTATCCCAAAATGCTGTTCTTGGTGTTTATTCTTATTTGTAATAGTAACGGCAGAATTGGTATTACTATTATACCCCAGCATGCTAGATTAGAAGGCATGCAGCAGGTATTTGGTGAGTGAATGAATGAAGATTCAGAAGCCTTCTCTGCACTTGTGTGGCAGGCATTTTATACTACTTATAGAAAAGCATGGATTTTAGGTTAATAGACCTGGGCTTGATCACTGGCACTGTGATTTACTCTAACTCTGAGCCCACTGCTTAGCCTGTTTCTGGATCTCAGCTTCCTCACTAGTAAAACTGAACAGTACTGTAGTTTGTTTCCAAGACCATCTGTATTAGTTTTGTAGGCTCCTGTAGTGTTTGATACTTAGCAGATAGTAAGTATTAGCTCCCTTTCCTCTCCTCAACACTGTGAATGTGCTTGTAGAGCAGATTTAAGAAGGGTACAAAGGAGAAAACTGATTTTATGTATTTGGAAAGTGTACCCAATAATGTGATAATCAATCCATTCATATCATGAAGTAATTTTTCTCCTACATAGCTTGTGTTTAGCTTCAATGAAAAGCTTTTTGGCTTACTGGTGAAGGATATTGAAGCCATGGATCCTAGCATCTTGAAAGGAGAGGCTGCGACAGGTAAAAGACAGAAGGTATGCTTTATTTCTAATCTTCATAGGATAATCTTTAGAATATGAATTGTGCAGACTAATTTTTCTAACTGTTCTCTTATTGGTATTTTTTTTCATATTGTGGTCGCTTTCTTTTTAGGTAGTAAGAAAAGATTGCTTTTGGCAACCTTTATTAAAATTTACTTATTTGCAGACTTCATAGTAATTTGAAATTTGTATATACTTGTTGACACCTGTGATTCTTGTTGAATGCAGGAGCATTATTGAAAATATACAAGCATTTAAATAAAGTAAGAATTGTTGAATGTAGTTGTGAGAAAAGTAAATAACTCAGATGATTGTTTAGGAGATTTGCTTTGCACAGAGACTGCATTCCTCCTTTATTTTTAGCCTTGCTTTGAAAAGTCCAGACGTCTGTTGTTAGCCTGCTAATTATTATCTTTCTATATAGATTGAAGTAGGACTGGTTGTTGGAAACAGTCAAGTTGCATTTGAAAAAGCAGAAAATTCATCACTCAATCTTATTGGTAAGATTTAATTGTATTTTTTGTGACTCAACTGAAGTGATTTTCAATTGCGAGAAGAGAAGGGGTTTCCCTTAAGAGAGCTTATCACAAAATCATGGAATATTTCGTGTTTGTCAGAAGTACTGATGAAAACGTTTAAAACCTTTATCTGGATCAGCTTTGGCCAATAGAAGTAGAATGTGAAACACATTTGTAATTTCAAGTTTTCTGATAACCACACTAAAATAAGTAAAAAGAAACAGATTAATTTTTTAACTTGAAATTTTTGATAATTTTAGGCTGGATACCCTTCATCAGCTTCCTCTCACATGAACACCTTGTATAATCAAAGGTGTTCAAAACTAAGATACTAATCAAGGTCTCATGGCTAGTAACCTAACTTCAGACTGTTTGGATTTCACCAGTGTTTCCATTATGTAATTTTTCTGTTCTGGAATCTTATTTAGGGTTATCCCACAATGCATTTTGTTGTTCTTAGTCTTTTCCAGTCTCTGGCAGTTCCTCAGAATTTCTTCATCTCTCATGAGCTTGAGAACTGGCCAGTTATAGCATGTCTTTCACATGGTTGTCGTGTTAAGTGAAATATCACTTTTAGTAGGGATCAAGTGATGAACAGTTAAAATCCTTCTAATGATTCTTAGTTCAATCCTCTACTTGTACTTTGTCTCTTGTGTTTTATTTTGTTTTCCTCCTCTTGTACTTTAGCCTTATTTTTAGTATATTAAAATAATGCATTTTAGACTCCAAGAATAGTAGCTCATCAAAATAACAGTGCCATTAACTGGATAGTAATACTTAGTTTTGGTGGATTTAACTGTGTTCATATCTGCCTCAATAAAAAAAGGTCTTCATTACTGCACACCATCATGTCCAAGGTTACTTAACTTTCTTTAAATGTGTGACCTTTTTTCTTGATTCATAAATTACTATTCTCTCATATTTTCTTAATAATAAAATATGGATAGGTATTCTCTCAAAACATTGACATTCTAAAATCTGATTATTTTTATATTGTTTTATAATTTGCTTTTTTGTTTTGACATGTTACATATCTTAGTACACTGCTAAAATATTATTTTTAATGCCTATATAGTCATTTATATGCTGGGTGTATCATAATCTTAGTGATGCAGTATATTTATAATTATTACTTTCTGTGTTATTTTTGTACATGGTTTGTTAAGATAGTTTATCCCAAGAGAATTACATAACTTTCATACAATGTAGATGTTTCCAGGTAATCTATTCAAAGAAGAAAAAGCAAGTAGTCTGTGCAAAGATACAGTTTCCATCGGAAAGAAAAATCATGTAATAATTTTCCATGCAGCAGATTTGACCACAAGAGGGCAATAGAGTGTAAGCAAAATATTTTTGATCACTTCCTGAGATAATTCTTAACTCCTCAAAACTCAAAACAGAAAATTAATATCTAAACTTTTTTAAAGTGACATTTTCTTCCCTAACTTTATAAAAACTATATTTTTACTTTTTATTATAGTAGAATGTAAGGTACCTTTTTTCTTTTGTGTTTGAATAACCAGTGTGATTCTCTTGAGTTACTTTAGGTGGCACTCTGACATTAAGTTAGATAATTGTTACCCTTGCGTGAGACTTATGTAAACATGAATTTTATAATCATTGAAGTCTTTACAATGATTTTAGACTTTTGTATACACATAAAGAAAAAACAAATATCAAGTTGTCTCAGGACATCTCAGACAAAGGGTTCATATACCCAATTATAAACCTAATCTAGATAAATATATTTTAAATACACTTGCTTTAGGAACCTTAAGGAACTGTGAGATTCTTGTTGAATTTCAGGCAACCAGTGCTTTTTTTTCCCTCAGGTATGCATATGGTGTTTCTTCTGATTAGAAGAAACATGTTTTTGATTAACCATGTTTTTTATTTGGCTGAATTAAGGGCTAATGAAATCAAATCCCATAGATGGATTACAAATAGAGTATAGACTACAGCATAAGTTTAGCTAGTCACTTTGAAAGTTTAGTACTGACTGTAGAAACTAGAAAAAGTAGATAAAGCAAACTTATCCTAATTATTAGAAAATCACCCAAAATTATCTTAATGTTGTTTGCATAAGTATAGCTTGTCTTTATTCAGTTAAGATGCCCAGAGAATATTTTTTTCCACTTTGTGACAAAGTTCTTTTTTCACATTTGATTATGTTTGATTATAGGCAAAGCTAAAACCAAGGAAAATCGCCAGTCTATCATCAATCCTGATTGGAACTTTGAAAAAATGGGAATAGGAGGTCTGGACAAAGAATTTTCAGATATTTTTCGACGAGCATTTGCTTCCCGAGTATTTCCTCCAGAGATTGTGGAGCAGATGGGTGAGTTCAAAAAGGAAAATTTGATAAAAGCTTGTATTGTTAAAAAAAAAGTTAAATGATAATCTCTTTTCAGTAGTCTTGAAATTATTTTTCAGATCTGCCTAAAGTGTTTTTCAGTCTTAACTGCTTTTCAAAAAAATCTGTAAGTTTTCTAGAAAAGTTTCAGAATATTTAAATTTATGGAGAAGTAATAGAAACAATATTTTTGGTTGTTTCATCGTATTTATTTATTTGTTTAGTTTAGAATGTTTTTCTAAAGGGCAGATTTAGAAATTTTACCTGATTTTAGAAACTGCTGTACATCAGATTTACCCTGTTGAATAGTCATCATCTATTAGACTGTGGACATTTTTCTAAAAATTAGATGTTCCTTTTAGTATACTCTTGCACTACCCAATTAGTTCCTCTTCATACAAGTAAATGAATCTTGGCCTGTTTTTAAATTGAATAATTTTGATCTTAAAAGATAAATGCAGGATATACATGGCAGTTTTTATATTGCATACAAAGAAATCCTCTGTTCACTTACCGCTTTCTTATTGAAGGTTTACTTAATTTATCTTTGTGAAGTGACTATTTGCCCAGTAGAAATGCTGTCGTAACTGTTTTCATATATCCATATCATATGTTACATTGGAATATGAGCAACAGGATATTTGAGAAAGGAATTAATAACCTAACAACTCCTAGCAGACTATTTGTGTAAAAACAGGATCGAAAAAACTGAAGGAATACAAATATTTTATTCCCCTCACCCTCATTCTTTTTCTTTAAATTGCAGCTAGAAGATAAAAGTATATTCATCACGGTTGGGATAAGAACTGCTTTCTAGGCATTAAGTACTTGGATTGTATTAGCCTCCTATTGTTGGTAGCTTTTCTGCCTGGTCACTCACTCTGATAATTTGCAGGCACGGCACACACCTGTTCACTGGGTAAAGGTCGAGTTTGGAATTGGATTAAGAGAAACTGACAGAGACCCTCATCACCTGAGTTTTATACACCTTGAAATGGCAGTAACATACTTTTTGCCTGAAAGATACAAAGGCCAAGTCTGTAAAACAACAGAATTCTAATTTGGAAAATAGTAAAAAAACAAAAAACATGATACTGTAGTTCACTATCTTGGTAATGTGTATTTTGAAGCACAATAAAGTCTGAAAACTGATAAAGTTTTTGTTTTAGGTGTATTTTGGGTAAAAACAGAATTAAAAAATGATTCCAAATTTTCTAAGTTATTCTTAGAATACTAGTTTTCAGATCTGAAACCTGGAGGAGTTAATGATTCTCATTTCTTGAGTATTTATATTGTTTAGCCAGCAAGTAGAGAAGTTATGTCTTCTATAGGAAGCCATACCATTTTTATTTTGAACTGTATTTTTGCTCTGTTTGAAAGTTATTATGGATTTAGTTATTTAGATACTAGTTTCCTGTTTGTACATTATCAAGTTCCTATGCATAAGGGCTCTGTCTGAAGTTGGGTAGTTAATGCATAAGAAGGAAAACTGTCATTAATTTGTGACTTTACCAGCTGTCAAAGTGTTTGAAATTAAATTAATGTAGGTTTGGAATTTATTAGTGAATTTTAATCCATTTCTGATATCCATATTTGAATTATAATGGTAATGCTTTTTGTTGTTGTTGTTGTTTATGTGATTTGACTAAGAACTGTGGATTTGTATTTTGTTTGTGATACCGTCCATAGCCTTTCTTAGGGAATTTTTTTTCAAATATGTTTACACTAGTTAAATTTGTCAAAGGATGAGCCTTTTTCCTTTTTAAAAAATTGTATTTTTTTCCCTTTATGCCTTTTTGCTATCAAGAAGTGTATGTTATCAATTTAATTTAAAAGACAACTAGTGTAAAGCTACTTTGGCTTTTGAGCCAAATTGAGAAACATTATTTTTTAAATTATCAGTGAAGCTTCTGAGTATCTTTAAAAAAAAAAGTAAACCTACTTTTTTAAAGGTTAAATGACTAAGAAATAATTTTCTTGCTACATATGTGTTATTCCCCATTATCCAATAGAGGCTTCTTTTTTCTTTTGAATTCTGAAAGTATTCTATTGCATTTTAAGTATATTAGGCTTGGTAAAGAAACCTATGAGTAAAAATTGCTATACCTAACCAGAATATAAATAAAATTATGAAAGATTTTTATGTATACCCTACATCTTTTTACCTTGCCAGGTGGGAACAAAATTGGCTGATTTTTTTTCATACTGTTTATAGATAAGACTGTGTAATTTTGGGATTTACTTAGACAGTAGGTGTGATTAGTCAAATCAATTCGAATAAAAAAAAGGTGAGAAAAGAATATTTAGGTTATAGAATTTTTTTAAAGTGGAGAACTTTATTTTTGGCTTAAAAATCAATCATTGTCTTTTCTATGGAGTTCGAGTTATGTCTGCTTTGAAAATAGGGCTCTTAACTAAATGAATTTTGTCTATATTTATATATATATTTGCAAAATTCACAAAGTAATATATTTAAAATTTTGTCTTGTGTAACTATGCTTATGAAACTGATAATTATGCTTCCAGGTAATATATTTCTTTCCTTTTGCTTGTAAAACTCATGTTTCCTTTTGAAAATTGAAAACATGAGCTAGGCAAGGCAGTGCACATCAATAGTTCCAGCACTCTGGGTGACTGAGGCAGGAGGATTGCAAGTTCCAGCTCGGCCAACTTAGTGATTTAGTGAGACCCCCATCTCAAAAAAAAAAAAAAAAAAAAAGGGGAGCACACTGGGTCCTGAGTTCACTACCCAATACTGCTAAAAGAAAAGAGAGAGTCTGACAGACTGACAGACACAGACAGACAAAGACAGAGAAAGGAGAAGGATGGGTCGGAAGAGGAGGAAGAAAGAAAAAAGATGATAATATAGGTTAGATATATGCAGAATATTGCTGATGAGATTTAAAAGAACTAAATGATTTAAACAAAGGCACACAATTTTGCAGTGAAATTAGGGATCAAACAAGGTAATACATGTGAAAGTAACTGTCATAGTTTTCAATTTGTTAGTGCCACTTTTTTTGTGGGGGAGGGATCTTTTTGCACCAGGGTTTTGCTCTGCAGTTTAGGCTGTCCTTGAACTCACTTTGTAGCCCTCACTGGCTTCGAACTTGAAGTGATCCTGCTGCCTCATCCTCCCAGGTTCTGGGATCACAGGTGTGCGCTACCATGCCTGGCAGCATCTTAGTGTGGTCTTGAAAATAGGTAGGTTCACATCTACTCAAGGAAAGACACTTTGGTAGAAGAACTAGAGGGGAAGGGTATAGACACCAGAGGCCTCAGACTCGCTGAGTTTTGGGTCTTTGTGGACTATGGATGTCCAGGCCACCTAGAAGGAAGGAAAGTCACTTACTACAGTCTTTCCCTCCACACTCCTTCTTTAAAACTGGTGCTGTGTTCTTTTTGGTTCCCTTTTCCCTGTGCCTGCCTCTCTAAGCCCATTTTCAATCTGTATTTTTAAGGTTTCTTTGAAATTCAACAGGGAAGCAACTCTTTTCTGATACTATAAGTAAAACTGCAGTTCCTCTGTGAAGTAGAACTGCCATGAAGATAAGGAGCCTTTCAGTCACATTCAGACATCTTTCACGTGCTAAGAACAGTGCAAATAAAACATAGTGGAAGAAAGGGCACTAAGGTTTTGTGCATGCCATATTTGGGAGAAAGGGAGTTCTTGCTAAGATTAACATAAACATTGACACTGTTAAAATGCATTTTCACACCCCCCACTCATGAGGCGAGATTGCAATTTAAATGGGGGTTAAGACATCTAGCCGAACTCCATGGCTCTGTAAAAGGAACCCTAAGGCTAAAGAGCTTATCTGAAATTTGAAAAAAGAAAAAAAAATGAAGCTTTCTGACATTCATCTTTTTCCTTGTATTAGTCATAACTTGCTTTCCAGCTATATTTTAGGTTTCGAATGCCAATCTGACATCTGTTCAAGTCTCCCTGTAATTTATTAGCAGAGCAAAGAAAAGCAGTTGCTCCCTAGTTAGAGACACAAAACTTTTCCCTTCTTACTTTTCACTAAGTTCTCATAGATGATACCTGGTTATAAGGAATGCAATAATTTACTAATTCTAACTTCAGATCTGGAAATTTACAAAGTTCTGTGCGTGTGTGCGCTTATCCATAGAAGAACAAAATAGATTATGATCATGAAATTTCCAAAATCTCTATGACATTATTCAGAGACAAAGCTTATAGTCTTTTACAAGGTATCTTTTATGAATTGATTTTTTTAATCTTGGGTTAATTTTTCCATTGGTTTTAATTTTTTAAGTTAAATTTATAATTGAATAGAAATCTATTCCTATATCTCAAAACAGTACGTAAATTTAGCTGGTGTTTTGTTTTCGTTTTAGTTTCTGTTTTAGACAGACTTTAAGAAATAAATCTTTTGAGGAGGCAGAAGTGTCTTACAGTCATCAATGGATTAGATATCCTGGCAACTACAGTTAGATTACTTATAGAGCAACAACTGAGTCACTACAAAATTGAAGTAAAATGTTAACCTGAATGTTCACCACTAAGGGATGATTAACACACCCATGATGGGATTGTAATTCATGTCTTACTGCTGGGCAACTTGAACCACCAGCGGTACATGCATGACTGTCCCATCACACAGCTTTTTATTAATTTTATTAGTAAGAAGACTTATAAAAGTGATTAGATCTGTTTGTACAGTAGTACAAGCTTCCCAATGGGAGAGTCATGTATGTACCATCAGTGGTGCAAGCTGGTGGGAACATGTTAAATAATAGATAGATTCACATTATAGGATACAGTGGAGCCACTCTTAAAATGGTACAGTTCTAAAAGTACAGACATATTTGTGTTAATAAAAATATACATAAAACTAGAAGTAAATGCATTACAAAAATCTCTGATGATACCTTAAGTTGAAGAAAGTATTTACATTTATGAAAAGACATTAAAAGAAACAAAGGGAGACCTTTCTTCTTTTCCTCTGTTATCCCTTTCTATATATTTTACCATACTTATATCTCTTTTGTGCAGTTTTAAGCAAACAAAGATATCAAAGGTTGTTTTTCTCTCAGGGAAGCCATCAGCATAGGAAGGGAGCAGGCAGATATGTCCCACTGTCTTCATGAAGCTTTATGTGGAGGACAAAGCTAGACTTATGAACCTGGATTCTGTGGTCTTTGATGGCAGCCCCTGACCGAATGGAGGTGGGAGTACCTGGCCTACTTTCCTAAAAAGAAAAAAAACAGTTTCTTAGTAATGTAACAAACTGCTTCCTCCTAATACTTTCTGCATTATAGTAGTAGGCATATCTAAATGTGGGAGCATTTGCATCCAGACCTGTAGGTAGTTGAGGAAACATTAGAGAAGAAAGAGTGGGAAAAAGAATGATTTGATTGAGAACAGAATTTCTGATATTTGAAAAACTGTACAAATTTGGTTTTGGTCTTCAGAAACTATTTTGTTGAGGAATCTAACTCCCATGACTCCTAAAGTAAAATAGTATTTCTCCTGTTTTACACTTAGGTTTAGATTGGTGATGCTAATGATGATGATGGCTAATACTTGTATGGTGTGGAACACTATTCTAAGTACTTTACTTATTATTTTATATATTAACTTATTTGACCCTTGCAGTAGACTTATGAGCCAATTTTATGGAGTAGGAAACTGAGTCTCAGAAAGGTTGAGTAATTGTCCAAAACCCACAGTTAGAAGGTCCTACAATCAAATTTGAACCCAAGCAGTCTGACCTTAGAGACCATCTCTTTACCTTTGCACTGATCTCTCCCAAAAGCTTATTTTATGACAACATTGTAGCAGGTCTCCTTGGCTCTTTTTTTGGTGATCTTGCAGGTGGTCTTTGAGGCAGCCTTATATCTAGCCAAGGGCTTTTCAACCGTTGCACTGTTGACATGTTGAGCCATTAATTATTTGACACACAGGCTGTCTTGTTCTTTGTATACAAACTATACAGTGATATATTCATTTGATATATTCAAATTGCCATGAATTCAAGAAACATGAAAAGTTGATGGTAGGACTATAATTCCACTTTTACATGTGTTTTTTAGCACTGATTGTAGTATAATGTGGAAAGGAAGCGGTTGCTGTGTGTGTGTCAGAGAAGTTCTATCTTAAGTGGACCATCAACCTAGAGATGAAGTATAAATGTTAAAGTCATTTAAAAGTTAAAGAATATAACCCAACAAGTGATATCAAAAGCCAGCCTGTGATTAAATTCCAATTGAGTGGTATAACTAAGTCATCCAGAAATTTAAAGAGAATTATTGATGACTTGAGTGAGACCTTAAATGCTGAGTGGTTTTGGATGAGGAAAGAGAAAGCAACTATTGTATATACCATATCCTGGGAAGAGTGACAGATTAAGCAAGGTGTAGAAGTGGCCCTGATGTTGGGAAGGAGGAAATAAGATTGAACATCGAGTTGGGTTTAGGTTATAAAAATCTATGAATTAGGAGATACTTATTTTGTTAGTACTCTCCCTGTTTAACATTTTGGACAGATTTGGGTGCTTCTGTGTGCTTTCTCTATACTATCTATATGCTTAAAATCTAGATATTGTATACTTGTTAATGTGTTATTATTCATTTGCACTATACTCCTATGGTAAGGTTTCTCAACCCTGGCACTATGGATATTTTAGTCTGTATAATTTTTTGTGGGAGCCTGCTCTGTGTATTGCAGGATATTTAGCAGCATCTCTAGCCTGTATCTACTCAATATTGGGAGGGTTCCCCCACCTTCTGCAGCCCTATCTGACAATCAAAAAATGTCTCCCCTGGGTGGTGAAATTATCCTGCATTAAAAGCCACTGCTCAAAGGCCTCTGAAGGCACATCTGTAATGTCTCCTATCCGTGAATTACTAACATCAGAACTGTTGAGAATGTGATCTGAAGACCATTGTTGGACCATAAACCAATGTTACCACTCCATGATAAGATAAATACTGGAGATTAAGAATAAATATTTAGAAACTTTATAGCAATTTAATATTGCCATGGTGTTTTAAAATTGTATTTTAAGCCGGGCGTGGTGGCGCACGCCTTTAATCCCAGCACTCGGGAGGCTGAGGTAGGTGGAGCGTTGTGAGTTCGAGGCCCGCTTGGGCTACAATGCGAGCGCAAGGCTGGCCTGAGCTACATAGTGCGACCCTGCCTCAAAAAACCAGGGCCGGGAGTTTGGCTCAGTGGCTTAAGCACCTGCCCTGGCAGGTGTGAGGCTATGAGTTCGATCCCCGGTGCCGCAAAAAAATAAATAAATAAATAAATAAAAATTGTATTTTATAAAAATATTGTGGCCAGGCATGGTGGCATATGCCTGTATGCCTATAATACCAGCACTCAGGAGGCTGAGGCAGGAGGATCACCATAAGTTCAAGAGTTTGAGGTGATCCTGGGCTATATAATGAGTTTGAGGTCAGTCTGAACTACATGGTGAGACCTTGCCTCAAAACCCCACCCCCCAAAAATACCAAAATGTATTACAAGAGGTTGAAAATTTAAAAGAAACAAATACAATTGGACCTTAGCATAGATAGTTTGAGAAACTCTTTTGGGTATAAACATTTACTAAAATACTGACATTTTTGAGGGCTGAGAATGTAGCTCAGTGGTAAAGCACTTAGCTAGCATGTACAAGAGCCCTCGGTTCCATTCCCAGCACCCCTACCACCCACTCAACCACAGCAAAAACAGAGAAAGGGAAACAATGAAATTTTTGAGCAGATGATTTTGATTGTTAGGTCACTGAATAACTTTTAGCAGTGGAGTAATAGGATTAAAGTTAATATTTTAGGATAAATAATATGGTTATTCTGTGTGACAAGAATAGCCCTGGATGTGGTGGCACACTCCTATAATCCCAGCACTTGGAAGGCTGAGATAGGAGGATTGTTACAAGTTTGAGATCAGCCTGGGCTACAAAGTGAGGTCAAGGCCAGCCTGAACTACATAGTGAGACCTTGTCTCAAAAAGACCAAAAAAAAAAAAAAAATTGCCTTGGAGAGGACCTAAAGGACTGGATGGATTGGGAGATTGCCATATTCTACTTCTTCAGTTGCATGGTACATGGAACTTGGTTAGGAGAGTGATAACAGGAATGGAAAGGGAAGAAAAGGTATGAAAATATTACAAAAACAAAAGTGGCAGAAATTAGTAATTAGTTATGGGTGACTGATTTGGAGGCATCACTCAGGTCTTATGAGAATGTGTTGTCAATAAGAAAATCATCAGGACCTAGTTGTAGGAAAGTGGGGAATGTCATTACATGTATTTTCAGTACTCCAAAAAGAAATGGGAAACTGACTTGAAGAAAGAGCCAGAATTACTGATAATCTATTGAAGGCTAGCTTCAGTCTACACGTATTTAAGAAGCACATAGTTGATTATTATTTCTTGAAATATCTTCTTTACTTGGCTTCTTTT
>RJWM01033264.1:0-20730 GCA_004363535.1 Dasyprocta punctata
GGGGGTGTCTGGTGGGTGGTGCAGCCGTGGCTGAAAGATCTGGAGATGATGCTGGGCTCCTGGGGGGCATCTTGCCAGGCTCCTGGGATCCCTTTACTGGTGCATGGGCCGGGCTCCTCCACTGCGAGCCTCCCTCCTTCCCCTCGGTGACCACTGGCTTCTGAGGGAGCCACGTACTATTTCTTAGCCTTCGTCTCCTGCACTTGTGCAGTTCCCTCTGCGCCAACTCTGGGATGCCCGTCTCATCATGCATTTCCATCCGGGAGAATCCGTTACCATCACTGGCACAGATGATTCAGTCACTGGTCCCAGGGTTCCCGTGTCTTCGGGACATCACTCACCCTTGGTTCCTTGGCATCTCTTCATTCCGAGGTGCTCCTGGCCGGTCTGGTCCTCCTTTGCCGGAGTCACAGCCAGAGGGTGGGGCTGAAAGGGACCAAGGGCAGGGATGGAAGGGAGCTAGAGCTCCGACTCTCGTGTGGTTAGAGCTCGGGCTGGAGAAGTAGCTCAGCGGCACAGCGCCTGCCTGGCAAGCTCGAGGTCGTGAGTTTGATTCCTGGTAAAAAAAGAAAGAAAGAAAGAAAGAAAAAAGAGCTCGTGTCCTTGTCCCAGGGCCACCACTGCATGGTGCATTCTGGGCTTGGGTCTTGGGGGCCAGACGGGTTTCTGAGAAGTTTGCAGTTATTTCAAAAAAGCCAGGGAACCTATACGCGAAGACGAGCAGACTGAAGTGACGCTTTTAGGGGAAAAGCACTTATGAAATCTGACCTCAGGCCTGGGTGAGATTTGCTTTGGTCCTTATCAGAGTCCCGGAGGTTTGGGACAGGGCTGCAGGCCAGGGCAGGAAGCTTCGGAATTCTGCCTCTTTTACCTTTACACTACTTTGCACTTGGTTCCAAGCCCTGGTGTCCAGTGCTGGTTTTCTTTTCAACGTGATGAGGTGCAGAGTCACGCTGACCTCCCCGCTCCCTGGCACCCCACCCTGTGCTGGTAGCACCCTGGGTCTCTTTCCGTGGTAAATATTTTAACGTGAAAAAATAATTCTAAGGAGACTTCAGTTTACAGTGACTGTGTGAGAAGGTAGTACAACGGGTTCTTCCAGTTTCCTCTTTTTTTTTTTTTTCGGTGCCAGGCATCAAACCCACGATCTCGCACTTGCCAGGTAAGCTCGAGTCGCTGAGCTATATCCCCGGCCCCAAGGTTCCTCTTTTCTTAACATCTGCCACAGCCCGGTATGTTTGTCTCAGACACACAATATGAACAGGCTGCTTCATTCGGATTTACTTGGGCTTCCCCGCACCAGGGTTGCTCCTTACATTTGGTCATTGTGTCTCTGTAAGCTCCTGGCCGGTGACAGTTTCCTGGGCTTCCTGGGCCTCTGAGCCTTGGTGATTTTTCAGAGAGCTGGCTGGGTGTTGTGCAGGACACCTCCCGAGGGGGATTCGTCTAATCCTTTTCTCATAGTGACACTGGACTCGGGTGTCGGGGGAGGCAGACCAGAGTACCCCGCCGTCCTGTCACCCCATCAGTGTGGCTTAGCTCATAACCCTTTCATGCTTTTATTTATTTTTGCAGTACCAGGGGTCTCACACGTGCTAAGCAAGTGCTTATCCCCAACCCAATTTAGAATTAATTTACCTACCCGGGGGTGGTGGTGTAGACCTGCAATCCCAGCACAGGGATTGGGAGGCTGAAGCAGGAGGATCGCTGCAAGTTTGAGGCCAGTCTGGGTTACAAAGTGATTATGTGAGCTCAAGGCCAGCCAAAGCTTCATAGTGAGACCCTGTCTCAAAAAACCAAACCAACCAACCAACCAAAAAAAAAAAAAAAAAAAAAAAAAAAAAAAAAAAACCAGAAACACAAATGATACAAAACAAAATAGAATTAAATCATCTGCTTTATGAGTTAACAGTAATTAGACTCTTGAACAAATTCTACATTCTTGTCTTCAGTCTTGGGATGGAACCCAGGCCTCGTACACGCGAGGCGAGTGCCCTACCACAGAGCGGCCCCCAGCCCTGCCTTCGCTTCCGACACCTGGTCCTATCCTCCAGAGCTGGCGTGACTTGTCCCACTTTCCAGATAAGAAGACCGAGGCTCAGAGAGGAGGCTTGGACTGTGCTGGGTCTCACGGCCCAGGAGGCCCCTCCAGCTCTGCGAAGTACTCCCATTGCTTGGCAATTGCTTGGGCTCCTTTACAGGTTTGCCACTGCTGTACAGAGCCTTTCCATCCTCTTGGGTGACTTCCTGAGAGTGTGGTCCCCGAGATGGTCTGCGGGTCAAGGGGAGCACTGAGGTTTGTGCTCAGAGCGGGCCCTTTACAATAAGACAGAACCGGTTTCCAGACTGCGAGCGGCCCGAGGCGTGCTCTGCCCACTTCCTCTCTGAGCCGCCCAAAGTTCGTTGTTTTTATTTATTTTGCCCTGTTCCTTTGTCACACACTTCTTCCTCTTGGCTGCTGGAGGGTTTGGCACCCCGAACAGCTGGCTGTTGGCAGAACTCAGGATTACTCTCCAAGGACAGAGACTTGGCTTCACTGACATGATTTTTAAAAATGCGCCCCAGGTCAGAGACCGTCTCTCTGAGTGGTGGCCTGGGCCGTGGTTAGTGGTGGCCTCTAGGGAATAAGCCACAGCTACCAAAGGTGACCGCTGTGCTGGGGACAACAGCTACCAGCACACTTGTGGCAGGTCTGGCACGTTTATGAAGCTGAGACCCAGCCAGGTCTCATCTTTCAAGTGTCCTCTGGTTCTTTTCCCCCGCCAGACACTGTGCTGCTGGTGACCTCGGACAAGACACCACTAAGAGCACACTTCCACATGCCTGTAACCCCAGAACTCTGGGGAGACTGAGGCAGGAGGATCACAAGTTCCAGCCCAGCCTCAGAAATTTAGTGACTTGGCAAGACCTTGTCTCAAAAAACTAAAGAACTTACAAAAGGGCTGTAGCTCAGTGTGAGGCCCCTGTGTTTGATCCTTACTATTACACACACACACACACACACACACACACACACACACACACAGTGCTTCCCAGACCCAGCAAGGGTCCATACAGCTGTTCACACTGCATCCAACCGGGCTTTGGTCTGTGTGGTTGGTTGACCTTTAGTGAACCTGTCAGCTGGGACGCTGGGCTCCTGGTTCCCTGGAGCTGCTCAAGGCGGAAAGTCTTACGGGTGGCTCCTTGGCCACACTGGCTGCACGGAAGGAAGGGAGGTGACCAGAGCGCCACTGACCTCTCAGTCACTCACCTCGAGGTCCTGCAGTGAGTTTTGCATGGCCTCCAACCCGAGAGGCTCCCTGGGGCAGGCGGCAGCAGCCACAGATCTGCTTCGGCCCATGGAGGCTGCCCGGGCTCCAGTCGGTTGGGGTGTGCACCTCTCCTGAACTAGTTGCTGTGCTCGTGCTGGGGGCTGGCGAGGGGTCCCTCACACGCAGAGTGCCGAGTAGTCACAGGAGCAAGACACGGTGCCTGGTTGTCTAACCGCAGCTGGAGAAGTGAGGTTTGGGGGTGACCACTGACCTTCCGCCTTGCCCACTGTGCTCCAGACGGAGGTTCCCCTGGCAGGAGCTCAGCTCCCCTGCCACCACTTGGGACCCTGGGATGCCCTCTGCTGACGGGTGGGCGGGGCATGGGTGGGGCTGCCACACCCTCCTTGATGAGGTTGCTCTCGTTTTTTTTTTTTTGCTTTTTGCAGATTCCAGAGCCAGGAGGAACCTGATAGTGAGTATCCCTCCCTCAGCCATCCCTGCTCCGTGCCCCTAAACCTTACTCCTTTCCTATCGGATCTGCAGTTTCTCAGGCTGCTGGGGAAGCGGGAAGGGGCTGGGGACCCCTGCCCCTGCGCCCAGGGATTGGCTTGTGGAGAACTCTGGGCACCGGGCCCAGCCTGGGACCTCAGCAGACCTTGGCCCCCCACCCCTGCCCCAGCAACCATTAGCTCCTGGCCTGAATGCAGGGGATTTTCCAGAAGGGCTCACAGTGGTAATTTGGTTTGGCCACACTGGACACCAGGTCTGGTCAGGGAGGAGGTGGTGTAGTATATTTTCCCCTTCCCTTCTTCCCTGCGTGAGTCTTGTCCCTGAAGCCGGGTGACAAATCAGTGGCACAATTTTTTTTTTTTTGGACAAATTTTTGAAAGATTATCTCCCATATATTGCACACTTACTGTATGTGCTGGGCACTGCGTGCTTTCCGGAAGCTGTCCTTGGCCTCTGTTCCACGCTGGGAGCTTGATACTCTTATCTTGTCTTCCAGAGGAGCAGCCAACAGCTGGGACGAGTCAGGGCTTCTGCAGCTGGAGGCTCCGCTAGGATGGAGCCCTGCTCTGTGGGACCCCAGGGGTGGCGCTGGACCCTGTGCCCCTGAGCTCGGCGGTCACTTACGGAGTGGTCACCAGGGGCCCAGCTCAGGGCTGGGGGCTTTTTAGACACTGTTGTGAACTCTCAAGCCACCCACGTGGGCCTGCACAAGGGGCTCTGGTCCTATTCCCGCCCCCCACCCCAGGCCAGCTTCCTGGGGTGGTGAGGGGTGGGGACCCGACTCTGTCCAGGCAGCTGGGGGTGGGGTGGAGCGTTTGTGTGTGGCTGGGTCTCAGGCATGGCTCACACATTGGGTTTTCTTTTTTCACTTGCTGATTTTTTTTCTACTATTTTAATCCAAGCATTCCTATACTGAGAAAAGTTATGGTTCTTCAAACATAATATACAGGACTGCAGCTCAGTTTCAGGTGATACACACTGGAATTCAAATAGGCCAGAATGGGCCGGGGATTTAGCTCAGTGGTGTAAGCGCCTGCCCAGCAGGTGCGAGGTTGTGAGTTCGATCCCCAGTACCAAAAAAACCCCAAATAGGCCGGATCTGACAAGTTGCTCCCATCCTGAGAAATTTCATGAAAATGATATTTGATGATTTATAGGATAATGCAATATGAGTTTGCTACATGGGCCAACCCCTTCTGCTAACTTATTTAATTGGGCTGTCTTTTGGCCTTTAAATGACTATAAAAAGATATGCAAGATTATGTAGGGTAGCCATGCTTTCTGATTTTCCCAAACTCCTTTTTTAAAAAAAAAAAAAATTTTTTTTTTTTTGAGAGAGGTTCTCGCTGTGTATTTCAGGCTGGCCTTGAACTCACTGTATAGCCCAGGCTGGCCTTGAACTCAAAGGGGTTCTCCTGTCTCAGCCTCCTAAGTGCTGGGATTATAGACATACACCACCACCCCTGGCTCGGACTCCTTTTGAAGACCAAAAGTGAATATTGTTCATTACCACCTGAGATCACCTTTCCTTTGCATCTACCTGTAAGAGTAAAAACGCAAACCAATGCTCTCCTAAAGACAGTGCTATTCTGGAACACATTAGGGTCTGCTAAGCTAAAAGGCTTCTGTTGTAGGAGGTCAGGGCTGGGGACCTGGGACCGGAAAGCTCCAGAAGGCAGGGGCCTGGGGGAGACGCCAGCATTCAGGTTGCGGCCAGGCACTGACTGTGTGACCCTGGGCGAGTTACTCCACTCCTCTGTGCCTCAGTGTCCTGGTCTATTAAAGGGGCAGGTGCTAGTGTCACACAGCTCATATTCAGGGCTTGTGGGGTTGAACTTGTCTGTGTCTCAGAACTGGCCAGACACGTGGCTGCCTGCAACTTGATTATTTTGTACAAATTAAAAAGCAACCGATGTCCCCGGAGAGGCTGCACACTGGTGCCTTGGGCTCTTGAGGCTGAGAAGCCCCAGGGTGGCGTGGGGCAGCTCTAAAGCAGAGGAGAGGCTCCCCCAGGTCAGAGGCGGGGACTCAGGGCGTCCTGCCTCAACTCGCTGTCCCTCTGCAGCAGCCCAGGAGTGACGAGTCAGGGCCAGAGCCAGACACGAGAGCGCTGAGCGTGGCGAGCCCCTCGGCTGTGGAGACCTGTGCCCACGCGGGGGCGGCCTGCCCCGAGAGCCTGCTGCTGCTGGATGCCAGCCCCGCCGGGGACGAGGCGTCCCCCAGGGAGCCCCCCGAGCCCCGGGTGTCCACGGAGCACACCAATAACCGCATCGGTGAGTCAGCCTGTTCACGGGGCCCCATGAGGCAGAGACGGGGGTGCCCCCCAGCCCACACAGCTAGCGTGGCCCTGCCTGGGTGCAGGCTCTGCCCGGGCCGAGCAGCAGGAGTGTGTGCTTTAGGGGCCTCGGGAGACGCATGACATCGGAGCCGGGGTGCAATCCACAGCACCTCTCTGCTAGGATTAAATAGCAAGCAAAGCCCCTCCCCGAGTCGCTAACACAGAGCACCTGAGGGGACAGGAGGAGGACCCACTGGGGACTTCAGGATGAGGGCCAGGATTCCCAGCCTGGCCACAGGTGGCCGTCCTGTCCACTCGCCCTCCTGACCCGGCCGTCTGCAGGTTCCTCCCCTCCCCTGGCAGCGTCTCTGCGGGAGCCGCTCCCCCACCCAGAACAGCCAGGAAGCCTTCCCTGCCCTCTCCACCCCCAGGGCCCGTGCTCCTGTGCTCTGTGCCTCAGACCCCAGCTTCCCCCGCAGTGTCCCCAGCTCCTGGCAGTGTGACTGTGTCCACACCCTTGCCCTCTGCTGTGCAGGCAGGGAGAGGGGGCGGCCCTGGCCCTCGGTGGGCGGTGGGCGAGCAGAGGTGTCGGTAGTGGTTCCGCACGTTCCAGCTGCAGGCGCCGGGGGCGGAAAGGCAGGGCGTCTCTCTTTGCAATTGTAGCTTTCAGTAAGTTGTGTTAGAGAAGAAAGCCTTTTGGGAAATACTGCCAAGGGCTTCTCCTTCAGATTTCCTAAGAAATCCTAACCGGAGGGTGTGAGTCCAAGCTGAGCACAGTGCCCGGAAGTCGGGTGGGGGTGGGGCTGGGAGTGGCGGAGCAGAGGTGGCGCCCATGGGGCAGCCTTGCCCAGCCTCCTGCCAGCCTCTCGGGGCGCAGGGTGCACGGGGAAGGTCTTGGAGGTCCTCTTGCACACTGAGATGCAGGTGACCCCTTGTCTTCTTGGTACCCCCGAGGAGCTCCCCTATCCACTTCCCAGGCAAGACAAAGTGAGGGTCAGATTTTCATCCTTGTCCCCAGGCACCAGGTGGGAGCCCCCCTTCTCCCCCATGTGATGGCTGCCCTGGGGCTCTGAGGGTGTCAGGAGGCCCTAGCAGCCCCAGAAGAGCCCACAGCTGTGACAGAGCCAGAGGGCCCCCCTGTCTCCCACCTGAACCCAGCCCTTGCCTGTGCCCTGCTGTCCTGCTCCTGTTTCTCCTCCACTGCCCCTTCTCTCCTCCTCCAGCCTCTCGCCAGCTGGCGTGTGACCTCTGGCCCGGTCTCTGGCCCAGGTGCTCTGGGTGGAGCCCTGGGTCTCTGATCTCTGTCTTTGAGCTGGTCCCTGGTTCCAGCTGTCATTTCTAATATTTCTCTTTCCTGGGAGGATCAGAAACCAATGTAGCGGAGCTGACATTATGCAATGACGTTGAGGATGCCAGGGCCCCTGGGAATCTTTCTGGGGTTCCTGAATCTGAGGGGTGTAACCGGTTACCCAGAGAGGCAAGGGGTCTCTGCACCCCTGTTGCCCCACACCCCTGCTTTCAAGTTCCTTCTTGAGTTTCCGCATGTGGCCTCCGGGGCCCAGGGCAGGACAGCCGGGCGCTGGAGCCTGGCCTGAGTCTGAGGCCACCAGCTCCGGGCCCCGCAGGCAGAGCTGGCTGCCCTGGCCCCAGCCCGGGCTCCCCTCCGGCTCCTTGGCAGCCAGCCTGCCCCGAGCCTCCACGTCCACAGGCCATGATGGAGCCCGTGTGTCAGCACTGCCTCATCCGTCCCAGTTACACTGACCCAGCACCCCTCTGTGCTCACAGGACACCCCAAAACACTGCTGTCGTCCCTGCCTGCTGCCTGCAGGAAGTGACCCCCCCGGGCAGGCTGGCCTGCACCGAGGGGCTCCCAGAATGTGGGACTTTTAGTCCCTGGCCAACAGGGACAGGCCGGTCACCCGGTGCCTACTTCAGGCATGTGGATGAAAACAGAAGGGGCAGCCGGGCGGGGTGGGGGTTTCCTTTGGGATTTCACTCAATGGCTTTGGGGCGGTCCTTTGACTTGGCCGGGCTTGCGGTTCCCATCTGTGAAATGAGGACAACGTCGGCCGCGCCGCAGAGCTGGCGTGTGACAAGTGCCTGGCAGCTGCCCGGCTCCGCTGCCTTCCCTCGTGCCATTGCCGCCCTGTGCTGCTGGCCTCCTCTGCTGCGTCTCCTAACTGTCCTCAAAATGCCTCGCAGATCACCGCCTTAAGGGGCAGGTGCCCGGCTCTGTGCATCAGAGAGGCCGCGCCACCCTCCTAGAGTCACACAGCAGGAGTTGCGGGAGAGGGCCTAGGCCCCTCCGCTGTCTTCTTGCCCCTGTCCTGGGGCTCTGGTCTCCCCACCTCACCCACTCTGGTCTCTTCGCCTTGCAGAGAAAATCTACATCATGAAAGCCGACACGGTGATCGTGGGGAGCGTGAAGACGGAGGTGCCCGAGGGCCGGGGCCCTGTGGCGCCTGAGCTGGAGGCAGAACTGGAGGTGGACCAGGTCTCCCACTACCCCGAGCAGGAGACAGAGCCGCCCCTGGGCAGCTGCGGAGACGTCATGTTCTCGGTGGAGGAGGAAGGGAAGGAGGACCCCTGGCTTTCTGGGAAGTGAGGAGGCTCCGTCTGGACTGGGGCAGGGAAAGTGGCCAGGGTCCTGGGGGGCCGGGGTGGCACTGGTGATGCTAAGCTGGAGAACAGAGGCCCTCATGGCTCGGACTGAGGTTCCAGCATCCCACAGGGGACCAGGGTTGGGCGCCCTGCCCCTTGTGGCTGCTGAGAGCACTGGCCCCAGACCTGGCCCCAGATACTCACTGCCAGGGCCAGTGCCCACTGAAAGAGGAGACGCAAGTCTGGTCCCCAGCACCCTTGTGCCCTCTCTCTCCCTGGGCCTCAGTGGCGGTGCCCAGTGGGCCTTGCTGGTACACTGCCAGCCCCCAGTTACAGTAAACCTGGCTCTCGGTGGGCCCCGCGCCTGCGCTTGTGGTTTTCTCCTGAGTCAGAAGGGAAGTTGAGGGATGGGGTGGCGGCAGCGGTGGCGCTGGTACCATCTGGGCCGTACCAGTCACAGCGCTCTCCATGCTGGGCGAGAGCCCGGCCTGCCCCCTAGACAGCTTGGGCTCAGTGGGACCTGGCTGCCCCGTCCCCTAGCCCCGGGTGGGCCCGGGACCCAGGCACTGGTCTCAGGACGCCTCAGCAGTCCCCAGGCAGGAGCATTTCGAGACCCAGGTGACTGTGGGCCTTCAGCGGCTGCAGCGCCAGGCCCCAGCTGGAGACTCAGCCTCGGCTGGAGACCCTGTCCACCCAGCTGCTGCGGAGAACAGCCTGCGTACTCTGCCCGGCGGGGAGCTGGGACGGACGGCAACCCTTCCTGGAGCCCCCGACCACTCTGTGGCCCCTCCCGCTCAGTCTTGGGAACTCGGGGGCATCTGTCCTAGATGTTGCATGCTTGTGAAGGCATTCGCCCCAGCCCTGCTCTCTGACCCGCACCACCGCATCCCTCGGGGGTGGCCGCAGGAAGGACCCTGGTCTCACACGGACGCCCGGCCTCACTGCACCAAAGGGAGTTTCAGCCGGATTTCGGGCGCCCCACGGTGCAGCCCGAGGAGCAGAGCCACTCTGCCTCGCAGCCTGCGGCCTGCTCCCTGGGCCTCTGTAACAACAAGGGCTGATGACACATCGGTGGGTCAGCCGTCGTGGGGACTCCTGGACTTACCCGCGGGCCCGGGGGGCTGTTTACTCACCAGCGATTGCTCTCTGGAGGAAGTTGAGGCTGCTTTGGGAGTCAGAAGCATAGTTTCTGAAACCACTCAGATGTTTTGGGGAAAGCTGGAGCGACCAGGCCACTGAGAGAGGTGGTCACATGCCTGGACCTGGACACTGGCCAGGAGGACTTTGAGTGTTTGCCATTGTCCCGTCCTGGGATGGAGCGGGTGTGCCTGCCCCGACCCAGCGCTGCACCCAGGAGGAACGCGTGGGTGCCACAGGGCACGCTGGCAGCCTTGGCCAAATAGTGCGGTGCCTCTTCCAGTGCCCTTTGCGATTTTTAACCCTCTAAAACCCATAAGATTCTTTAAAAATGATGATTCAACTGGGAGTGTAGCTCGGGGCCACAGCACCTGCCTAGCAAGCGTGAGGTCCTGAGTTCAATTCCCAGTACTAAAAAAAACAAAAAACAAAAGACAAAAAGACTCATAAGACCGAGCAGTGGCTGTGGAGATAGTATTTGAAAGGCTCTGAGCAGGAGGGTCAGAGGAGTCTCTCCCCAGGGCTGGGGCTCCTTCTGCACCCCGACACCCATGGCCAGGGACAGGAGCTGCTCCCTGCAGGGGCTCCCCCTCTCATCACCCAGAGATCTCCCTGATCCGTCCTGGCTGCTTCTCCCTCCACGGAACCCTGTTCCCTGGCCTGTCCTTTGAAGAATGTCATCATCTTGTCACAGGCTGCCTTTGGGTGATTTCAAAAGCGATCAGAGCCTCTTGGGGGCCTTCTCCCTCCTGGGTCGGCTGAGCAGCCCATGGCTTTGGAAAAGGAGGCTCTCAAAGGGAACAGGTGTCAAGCCCAGGGCAGCATCAGGAGGAATGTGTGAGCCTGGGGCTTCTGAGACTCAGCCAGAGGGACTCTCTGCTCCCCTGGGCGCAGCACAGGCAGCCAGCCTAGAGCCCCCTTGGCTGTGGCTCCCAGGTGGGTGGAGACCAAGGGCCATGTGCAGGCTCCATGCCCCGCCCCCAGCCTGGCCCCCGAACCCTCAGGCTCAGCCCAGGAGCTGGGCACAGTGCTGTGTGTGCCGGGCCCTGCTTGACCTCTGGCTCTTCCGATGTCCCCAGGGCAGAGGCACAGGGCCCCTGCTCTGCTCGGTAGCAATTCCCAGGCTGCAGAGAACCCTCCCCCAGCTTCCTGGGCAGATGAAAGCGATACGTGACCTATGGACGCTCTTGCCTTCAAGGTAAAAGCATTGTTTCCCATCAGTGACCTGTTCCCCGGTTCCTAGGAGCTCCGAGGCCTGGCACCAGTCCCTGCCACAGAACAGGAGGACCGATCGCCCCCAAAACCAGAGGTCCTGAGGACCCGGGACTGGGTCCTGGCCCGCTGTCCTCTGTTCCCTGGGCACTGTCGTGCAGGAGGGTTGGAGTTGTGCCTTCTCTCCCGCACAGGGGATGGCACCTTGGGGTCATAGCAGCTTTGAATCCCAGCTCTGCTGTAGACCAACCAGCTGACTAGGGTTTGTTCTGTGACCTCTCTTAGGCTCAGAAGCTTGCTTCATTCTCTGTGACTATAACAACACTTGAGCCTGGGGCATTTTTTTTTCCTCCTTCTTCTTCCTCTTTTTCTTCTCCTTCTTCTTCTTTTTCCTCTTTTTCATTTTTTGAGACATGGTCTCACTATGCAGTTCAGGCCAGCTTTGAGCTCACTGTGTAGCCCAGGTTGGCCTCCAGCTCGTGGTGATCCTCCTGCCTCAGCCTCCCAAGTGCTGGGTTACAAGTGTGTACCACCATGGCCGCCCCCTGGGGTATGTCTGGAGAGTCTGGGCTCCAGAGAGGCCCAGCTGTGGGTGGCTGTGTCAACTTGCAGTGGGAAGATTGGAGGGCAGTAGGGACACCTGTTCCTGTAGCCCACTCTTGTGGCAATTGCTCCTGTCCCTGCTCAGCGGGGACACACTCCTTCCTGAGAGTGTTAACTGACTCTGTAAGTGACCTGAGGGCCATTTCAAGGTCCCACTGCACCGCAATGGCAGTCAAGTTGCTACTGAGTTGTGCAGGGGACAAACCGTAGCTAAGAAATGGGGGTATTGGTTTCTGCCTGACCCTGACATGTGGTGTGCACCCCCAGACCGGCAGCTCTGTCTCATTCCATCCCAGGAGCCAGCCCTTGCTACGGTGCCAAATTCAGCCCCATCCTGCTTACAAGGTGCCACCTGACTAGAGCTGGGGAAGTTGTCCCCAAGGACTCTGAGGTTCATCCAGTGATGTACTGAACTAGCAAGGTCTGGAAGGCAGGGGAGTGGCTTGTGCAAAGGCCCTGGGGTGAGAAGGCTGCTGTCAAATGCCATTTGGAAGGCGCTGGGTAGGGCAGCTTGGTGAATGAGGAGGTGGGGAGCAGCAGGAGGTTTGCAGGGGCAGCCCGTCTGTCTGTCGCTGTCGTGGGGCCTGGCAGCAGGAGCCATTGTAAGGTGTCAGATCTTCTCGCAGAGCACTGCTGGCTGTTTACTCCTGTGCCCCACCACACTCACGCAACAACGCACGTCCTGCTATTATCCCAGCCCTGAGCAAGAAAGGCCAAGCCCCAGGGCACCAAAGGTTGTCAGAACCGATTTCAGAAGGAAGCCGGGGCCGCGGCTGGTGCTGGTAGCCAGGAAACACTTGGCCGTGTTTTCCAGAAGGGGCAGGGAGCGAAGACAATGTTCCCGGTTCCTGTTGTCTCGCTGGGGAGCCATTCCTGGAGGTTCCTCTTTCTTTGGGTGTCTTTCAGGGAAAGTGAAAGCCGAGGAGAAACTCCTGAGGGGCCGGAGCCTTTGTTTGCTGTTACCCCATCTCGCCTGCAGGCACCCCACCCCCATCCCGTCTCTTTCCTGTCCAGCCCTCGTGTTTCTTGACGAGGCCTGGATGGGCGACCGCATCTCAGCCCCACTCTGCCGGGCCCAGGCCCACGGCCCAGGGAGGCCCTGCGTTCTCTCGACTTCCTGAGCCGTGAAAGGGACGAAGTGGTCACCTCGAGGCGCTCTCCCTGCGGCCTCACGTGCATCTGGGCTGCAGGTGAATGGCTGCATGGGCCAGGGGAGCATTAACCTTTTCACACTGAGGCTCAGAGAGGCAAAGCAATCCACCTGCTGTCTGTCACACAGTTCCCCCCAACTCTGACTCAGTTCCCTCCCTGGGCCCAGGTGGCCTGGCTGTCTCTAGGGTCCACGGTTGGGTTTGTGTCAGAGACGTCATCAGGCACGCTGCCCCTGCAGGGTTTTATTTTACTTCTAAGTTGCCAGGACTGGGGAGTAAGAAGGAGATTGACTTTATCCCGTGTCTTCCGGGGAGTTGGGGGCACCTGCGTGAGGGCAAAGGGCAGGCCCGGTGTGGCCGTCAGAGTCCTCTGAATGTACAGGAAGGACGCAGAGTGAACCCGTTCAGAGCGTCATTCCTGAAGCCACTTTCCTTGGAAGTGCAACCAAGAGTTTAAAATGGACCTTCAAAAACTAGGATTTTTAACTGGGCATGGTGGCACACACCTATAATCTCAGCACTCAGGAGGCTGAGGCAGGAGGATCACTGCGAGTTCAAAGCCAGCCTAGGATCCATAGTGAGTTCAAGGTCGGCCAGAACTGCGTAGGGAGCTAGTTCTCCAACATCCTCATGCTGAGAGCGGAAGCTGCCCTGGTGGGCAAAGGAGATCTGATATCTCCTGGCGCTTTGGTGGCCACAGCCTGGGTAAACCTACACATCGGTCCCGCCCCCTTCCATAAGCTGGAGTACTTCCGGGTGCCCTCAATGTAGCCAAATCGTGAGTAAATTTGCTTTCCCATTCTCACGGGTTCCTCGTGTACTCTTGATGGCAGGCAGGCGGGCGCATCCAGACAGCCGGAGCTCGGATTCCGGCCTTCGATGCAGCCCCTGTGTAACTCTGGGCTGCAGGGAGACTCGGAGCCCCCGAGGGGACAGCCTGGCAGCCACAGCGCCCTTCACCGTCTCGGTGACACCGTGTCCTGCTCTCTGCCCAGCCGCAGGGTGCACCAAGAAAGATGAGTGAAGAAAGTGCCTCTCCGTGTCACAGGCCGGCCTGGCCCTTGGGGTTCATCCATCCACCCCTGCTCCCCTGATGCACTCTGGCTGGGGGGACAGGGAGCGGGAAGGATGACTTACTGATTTTCATTCTCCTTAAAAATGTGGGGTCGTTTGTAAATAAGGAGGGAAGGCGGGGTTGAAGGGAAGGGAGGGGGATGGGAAAGAAAGAAGCAAGATATGTCATGTGCAAGCAGGAATTCCCTATGATGGGTGTGATTGTTATGTATATCTAAAAATGTAACAATAAAATTTTAAAAAGGGGAAGCTTCCCAAGAAAACATGGTGTCAGAATTAACCAGCAGAGGTGGGTATGGTGGTCCATGTGTGGAGTTCTAGCTGCTTGGGAGGCTGAGAAAGGAGAATTGCTTGAGCCCAGGACTCGGAGGCCAGCCTGGGCGATGTAGTGAGACCTTGTCTCAAAATAACGATGATGATGATAATAATAGTAATAATAATAGATAAGGGAGTTGGAGACTCATTTAAACCAGGCAGCTTTGTGAGAGCTGTAATCAGAGGTTAGCTACCAGGGGAGCAGAGATTTGTCACTTGCAGTTTGTGATCTTGTGGTCACTGAGGGCCCCACACTCAGAAGAGCCATGGGCTTGGTTGATGCTCCACAGCCACCATCTTGAAAGTGGCTAATAAGGTTTAAACAGGGAGCTCTGTGTTTCCAGCTTTCCCGGGGGCCCACGAAATACATAGCTGTGCCTGTGTAGGGAGAAGCAACTGTTTAGTAGGAATTTACTCAATGCAAACACTTTACATCCACTCACCTTTCTTTCTTCCTTTCTTTCTTTCTTTCTTTCTTTCTTTCTTTCTTTCTTTCTTTCTTTCTTTCTCTCTTTCTCTGAGACAGAGTCCCACTAAATTGCCCAGGCTAGGCTCAAACTTGTCCTCCTCCTGCCTCAGCCTCCTGAGTGCTAGGATCGCAAGTGTGTCCCACAGCACCTGCCTTACACGCTTATTCCCATTTTTCAAGTGTTAAAGGTCTGTTCAGTGACCTTAACTCTTCTGGTTATTTCTTGTTATGTAATAAGTCATCGAAAATTTAGCAGCCTCAAACAACTGTGGTCCACCAGATGTAGTGTACACCTGTAATCCCAGCACCCTGGGAGGCTGATGTAGGAGGGTCACAAGTTCAAGGCCAGTCTAGGCAATTTGGTGGGATCCTGTCAAAAAAGGGCTGGGGATATAGCTCAGTGAAAAGGCCCTAGGGTCAATGCTAGTACCAAAACAAAACAAAACAAAACAAAATACCCGCAATGTCTTATGTTTTGCTTACAATTCTGCGGTCTGCCCAGGCTTGCTGGGAGGGCTCCCCTCTGCTTACACTGCACCCCTGGGCATTATGGCCTCTGCTTCCAGCGGGGGGGGGCTGCTGGACAATGGGTACCGCCCTTCAGCTCCTCCCTGGAGTGGCCTGGGTGCTCCCACGGTGTGGTGCGGGGATCCTGCCACCCACAGCCCCAGAAAGTGCCAGGGTCTTTCAACTGGGCCTGCAGACTGGGCCTGCATCCCTTGCACTACCGGCCAAGCAGGTGCAGAGCCTGGGACCCGGGCAGCACACAGACCTCCCCGCGGCGACCGTGCTCCGCGTCAGGCCCTGCGCTGCCCCGATTCCTCCATCCGGCCATGCACCACTATTCCTAGGGTCGGGTTGAGGAAGCTAAATACCCTGGTGGATTCCAGGGTCACCTGCCAGGGTTCAAATCCTTGTTCCGGGTGTGAGCTCTGGACTGCGAGGCCGTCAGAAGGTAGTAGGGATGGAACTCAAGCCCCCAGCTGTGTGTAGTTTTAAGAGAGGGAAACTGAGGCTCTGAGAGGCCTCCCTTGGGGGGAGCAGGATCTGTCCCCTCCCGGGGCAGGATGGGGCCCCCGGGCTGCACAGAGCCTGGTCAGGAAGTCGCAGGGCTGTGGGCAGATTATGCAAGAGCAGGCTGGTGGCGAGGCCGTTGTTTTTTACTGTAATGGCACTTTGCTCAGGAAATGCCCCCGGCTCGGGCGTGCGCTGCGGAGGCCCCACACCTGGGCAGGGGCCCCTCTAAGTGCTGGGCACTTGTCAGGAGGAACAGGGTCCCCTGGGCAGGTTCACTCACCAGCTTTCCTCGAGAGCCACTCTGTCCTGGCTGGGCTCTGACAAGACAGACGAAGCGGTCCCATCCTGCCATCCAGGAAGCCAGATGCTGGGAGGAACTGTTTTTTATTAAGGCTTCTTCAGAATTTTTTTTTTTTTTTGAGATAGGCTCCCTCTAAGTTGCCCAAGCTGGGTTCGAACACACAATCCTCCTGCCTCAGCCTCCCAGAATGCCAGGACCACAGGTCTGTAGCACCACACTTGGCTGAGGCTTTTTGTGCTCCTGGGGCCCCCGGAAGTGGTTACCATTATTATTCCTATAACACAGGAGAGGAAACCAAGCCATAGAGTTGTTAAGTCACTTGCTCAAGGTTACACAGCTGCTTAAGTGGTGCGGCCAGGATTCGAACCCAGGTTAACCTGGTGGAGCCCTGGTTTCCAACCACTTGGCCATGATTTTGGGGTCAGGGATGGGTCACTGCTGTGCTAATTGATTCCCTAGCCTTCACATTTTGCCTCCTTCTATTCTCCCAGTTTTGTTTTGTTTTGGTTTTTTGAGACAGGGTCTCACTGTGTAGCTCAGGCTGGCCTTGAACTCATGGTGATCCTCCTGCCTCAGCCTCCTGATTGCTAGAATTACAGGCATGCATCATCACATGCAATGATTTTTCCTAGAATTGCCTCAAGAAAACTTAGCAACCAAGTTCACCAGGCTAGAATTTGAGTTCTAGGCCCCGGAGAATGTCATGCAGGGGTCCACGCATGTGGAAAATGCACAGGTAATGCAATTTGCCTCCGGCTCCCACTCCACCTTTGCTTTCCAGAGCCTTGCTCTGGCCTGGCCATTTCCCCATAGAACCTTTGATGGCCTCCCAGTGCCCCCAGCCTGAAATCTCTGTGCCCCAACCCTCAACTCTCACCTCCATCCTCCTCCTCCAGGAAGCTGCCTAGGATGTCCCAACCTTGATCTCTGTCTTCCGAGCTCCCGTGGCACTGGCTGCAAGGGGAACCGGAGGCTGAAAGCCTCAAAAACCAAAAATGATCTCTGCCTGAAAGGACGGATTCATTCATTCGTTTGGGTACATTCCATGCACCACCAGGCCCTGGCTTCACACGCTCATTTGTTAAATTAATATTTATCAAGCCCAAACTGGGTGCCCTGGAACCCGCATCCCTGCCCTCGTGGAGAATGACAGTAAGGGTATTTGAGGGAACATTTGCTGGCCCTTGGGGGGGGGGGCAGGGTGCAGGACGGAGTTGGGGCAGGGTGGGGCAGCACCGCAGGAGCTGGGGTGGACAGTCTCCTGTGGTTCCATCTCCAGGTTGCTGAAGCACCAGGGCAGGCGCCTGCGCAGCTGGGAATTGTTCTGCAGGTGTGGGGAAGGGAGGCTGGGCTGGGGCTGGGAAGTTGCAGCAGCCTCAGGGGGACTGGGAAGCGCCTCCACCCAGGGAGTTGGGGCCCAGGGGGTTTCCCTTCAGTGTGAGGGGGAGCCAGGCTGAGCGCTTCAGAATTCCCCCAGGGAACCCTTCCCAGCACCCCGAGGACACAGGGCTCCACACTGGGGAAGCAGAACACGCAGCCACCCCGGGGCCTGAGCCTGTACTTCCTCACACCTCGCTGAGTCAGGGGTGCTGCCTGCCGGCCGCTCATCTTAGCAGCTCCCTCTAAAGCGGGGGTTTTTGTCCCTAGTCTGCCACTGAGGAAGTGGGGGAGATGAAGTGATTTGTTTGAGGTCAAGGTTGTACACCGATAGCTGGCATCAGCTGGGACTCGAGCCTGGACCCGAGGTCGAGGCGACGGCCGAGAGTCATTAGCCCAACTTCTCCGTGCCTGAAATCTACCTTCATCCCCAACAGCTGAAGGTTCCTGAGCTCCTCTTCCGGGACACTGGACAGGAAACAGGGTCTGGAGGGACCCAGGGCAGCAGCTACTTGGCCTGGCGTATGCAGCAGGTGCTCAGTATATCGTGTCGGAAGCTGGGAGTGTTGGTGTGCATGCCTGTAATCCCAGCACTCAGGAGGCTGCGGCAGGAGGATGGAGGCCAGCCGAGGCTGCTACATAGTGAGTTCCAGTGAGGCATGAAGGCAAACTTCAGCCTGGGGACAAACTAGAGGTGGCAGAGTCACGTGGCCACGTACTTCAAGAAGCCCTGGGGCCCCTCTTGGAGGGTCATTTTGTCCCTCCCTCCGAGGGACAGGGACTGTCCCACCCTGAGTAACCGCATCCAGCCCTGTTAGGCTTCTCCAAAGCCAGAACAGACGCAGGAACATCTGAGTCTGACTGCGTGAAGCTTGGGAAATAGAACCGGGGAAGGTTACTGGTTTCTTCCTCCTTCTGACCGGGGAAGGGAAAACTCGCCGGGAAGTGAGGTCAGTGACCTGTGACATCAGCGTTCCGTGCCCCAGCCGATGGCCCAGGGCCAGCTCACGCCGTGCTCTGCAGGGGGGGCCTGGGGGCCGTGGCAGGGGACTTAGGCCAATCCACTCCGTGTCCAGCCTGGCGGGCAGTTGTCCCCACGCCCGTCCCCGCGAGCCCTGGCTGCTTCGCTGTGGGCGAGGCCTTGCTAACAGGAGGACACCGTGGGACAGCAAGCTGACAGGACTGGGCTGAGGCGCACGAGGGTCGGGCCTCTCGGGCCTCTGAGTATGGATGGGGACACAGAGGCCTGGGGCGGGGAGAGCCGAGCTTGAGGTCATGCAGAATCCATGGCCGTGCAGCAGGACGGGCCTGTAATTCAACCCCTCCCTGAGTGAGGGCCGACCTGGGGGAGACCCTCTCTCTGCAGAGTGGCACCTCTGTCCCGTGACAGCACAACTGAATGAGCAGTCACCGCCTGGCAAACGGCGTGAAGCCGACTCTCCCCAGTAGAATGAGAGGAGCTCTGTATGCTTTTTTTTTTTTTTGAGACAAGGTATCATTTTTGTAGTTCAGACTGGCCTTGAACTTGTGGTAGTCCTCCTGCCTCAGCCTGCCTCGTGCTGGATTACAGGCATTTGGGGAGCAGAGGGAGAGTGTACTGTGCTCATGAATAGGTTGAATCCAGGTGCCCTGATACCAGTCCTCTACAAACTCACCCATCGGTCCAGGGAAATCTCGGTTTAAATCACAGCTGGAGCTTGAGGAGCTTCGCAAATGGATATTAAAACATAATAGAACAATAAAAAAAAAACCCTATGCATAATTAAGTCAACTTTGAAAAAGAATAATAAGTTTAGAATATTCACTCTATCAGATACTAACCATTGTAAACTAGGTATGATGGCACTTGCCTGTAATCCCAGCACTCTGGGAGGCTGAAGCAGGAAGATCATAAATTTGAGTCCAACCTGTGCAACTTAGTGAGACCCTGTCTCAAGAAAAAAAAAAGGGTGCATGGGGGTACACTAGGATAGAGCTCAGTGCAAAGGCCCTGGGTTCAATTCTCAGTGCTGAAAACAAAACAAAACAAACAAACAAAAAACTAAAGAGAGATACTAAACATTCTATAAAGCTTTCACAAGCAACATGTGGAACTATCCTAGGAATAAAAAGACAAGAGGAGAAGAGACTATGATGTTCAGTCTCAGACCTAGTTACTTATGACTAATGATGAAAGGATGGACCTTTTGGCCACTGGCGAGACAAAAACAGGCTTTATTTCTGGAGAGAAATAAAGTTTGGTCTCTAGACCTTACACACCATATGCAATCCAGATGTATGAGAGACCTAGAGGTAAGAGGTAGTTGTAAGGCTAAGGAAAGAAAATATTAAAAAAAAAACTTTGCTGGGAACAGTGGATGCACCTTTCTAATCTCAAAACTTGGGAAACTGAAACTAGAGAATTTCCAAGAGTTCAAGGACACTCTGAATTACGTAGCAAGAGCTTGTCCAAAAAAGAAAAAGAAAAAGAAAACCAAAAAAACAAAAAATCAGAAACAGGCACACACCTGTAATCCCAGTGTTTTGGAAGGAAGGTCACTGTGAGTTTGAGTCCAGCCTGGGGTACATAAGCAAGTTCCAGGCCAGTCTGCACTGCATAGTGAGACCCTGCCGCAAAAAAACACAACAAGGGCCGGAGATTTAGCTCAGTGGCATAAGCGCCTGCCTGGCAAGTGTAAGGTTGTGAGTTCAATCCCTGGTACCAAAAAACAAAAACAAAACATAACAAAACAAAAAAATGAAAAAACAAAACTTCCACCACTAACCAACAACAAAACCCTAATTTTTTTTCTTGTGACTTACAGGTAGGGAAGGACCTTTTATTTATAATTTGAATGGTGAAACACTGATGGATTTGATCACATTAAAATGGAGGTTTTACACAGTAAAGAATACCATCAATAAGGACACCAGACAAGAGGACGGAGGAGGTATTTGTGATGTCTAAAGGCAACAAGGGACTAGTATCTAGAATATACAAGGAATTAATGCAAAGCTACAAGAAAGCAGGAAATAATAAAAATACGACCAAAGGATGTGAACAGGTAGTTCACAGAAGGGGAAACCCAAATGACTCACATCAGTGAAGAGGTGCTCAAACCCCCGGATCTTCAGAGAAATGCAAATGAGCTGAGCTCCACTTCGCACCATCCACTGGGCCTGGGTGGGAAGGAACATTTGGCCGATGGAGAGTCCGAGGGACAGTGGGCGAATGCAGGAACTCTGCAGCCCCGTTGTGACCAGGCGACCAGTGTGGGCACTGTGGAGGGCCAGCTGGTGGTGTTTATGGAATAGGTGTGCCCTGATCAGACGGGAGGGTCATACACCCACCAGAGCGTCACGTGATTGATGGGCAGGTGGATGGCAAGGGGCAAGGATTGGGGGAAAAGAAAGCCAAAGCAGAGTTTTGGGGCTGGGATGTAGCTCAACGG